>JASUUG010000846.1:0-46166 GCA_030449905.1 Luvunga scandens | reverse complement strand
ACTCAATATAGATTATTATTTTTCTTTTCTTTTCTTTTCTTTTCTTTCTTTCTTTTGCAGGCTCTCAGTTTGTTACCCCATATTGATAACTAGATCTATGATAATCAAAGTTTTCTACATTTTAGTTTCCCATAATAACTAATATTCTCGGTAAGGCGTACGACAGTAAACGCGATTCTAGCAAAAGTCACGTTGCATTTCACTTCACTCGTAATGCCCTCCTTACGATCTATGCTTCCTCATTCAACGCATGCGATTGCTTATGGTAAATAACGCCTCGCGATATCCGCTGGTTAATCGAGGCCAAGGTACGCTCGGGCGTGAGTTACCTTCCTTAAATTTATTGCATACATGCCTGGTGTGGGTAAAGAAATTACCGAGAAAACCAAGAAAAAAACTTCACGTTAATCATGGCCGCAAGGTGCCAGACGTAAATGCGATAAAAATCCTTGTTCTTTTCTGGAATGATGTCTCGATAACAGGAAGATAAGATTCAATTCATTAGATGGCTTGAATAAAGAGTCATCGATGATATCCTTTTGTCTCAAACGCATCCTGATACGCACAAAGAGCAATTCTCCGCATGCCATTATTTCAAAAAGAGCATGTCCGATATAGTCTTCGAATCACTTATAAACGACTCGTTTCGCTGCCGCTTATAAGAAAACTGATGAAGCCTATCCTCACCCATGTGAGGGCGTTCAAGCCGCCGGACGTAAAACCGCAGGAAGATGCTGAGCCACAATCACAACTACCGTAAATATCCTTTTTATCGTTGTTTTATTTTTACCGTTGTTTTATTTCACCGTTGTTTTATCAATCAGCATTATTGTCTTTAATAATCGAGTGCTTTTTCTTTACTATTTCCCTCGACCGAGCCATGTGCTTTTACGCTGCTACACGACATAGACATGCTACCTCCTATACAAACAGAATCATTGTCACCAAGATCCTCGAATACGATCATTTTCTTTTAGACTCACAAATTGTTTTTTGAAAAGCATCCCAATGGCAGCTACTCCCAATAAACAATTCAAGAACATTTCAGGTGCTTTCGATTTAACTACGGGTAAACATAAAGAGTTCGCTGAGGCAAACATCGATTCGTCAACGATGCAAAAGAAATTTGCATCTGGTTTAGAGGTGACCGAGGGTTATCAAAACTAGTCTCAATGCTTATCTCGTAAAAGCCAAAACTAAGTATCATCCCAAGAAGCCTCAAACCGTTATCTCGTGACTCACCAACCGAAGAGTTACTTTGTCTCTGTGATCATCCCAAAGAATAATCGAATGCAAATCACGCTGATGCTTTTATTTTCCTACCCAGAGATCTTGCAACTCTAGAGGCACTAATCACATTAAAGATTCGGGCCCATCCAACATTCATCGAAACCCATCTGGGCTTGTTAAAATGTCAATAACTTTTATGATGGCTTCATCGCATTTCTTAACCATGCAATAAAAATCATTTCATCCCTTTCACAAATAAAAAATCTTTATTTCAGGCTCATACCGCTAACGAAGTTAATTGACCGTTCATAAGCTTTGTACTGAAGCCGATCCCAAGACCCTTTCGTGCCGAATGGCCAACTAACGATGGTAAAGAAATTCGAGTAGCAAGGCAAATTAGATTTAACCTCCGCTCAGAATATTTTCTTCTCGTGATCCAAAGACTCGTGATGTCTTCTAAACCCTATTTTCTTTCAACATCGGTGACAATGTTTCGCCTCGTCGTGAGGGAATAGCTGACAATCAGGAATATCTCAATCTCGTGTAGTTTTTACTAATTTTTATTTTAAAACTAATCATGGTTAAATTTTTTTAGTCAAGATGGCCGAATACGAGCGCAAGACTCTAAACGCATCTTCTTATTAAAAAAAAAAAAAGGCATTTTGTGTGATCTTTTCATAATTAGATGACATGATAACTTTCAAATTTTAAGATTTGTATTATCTTTGGTCTTTAATTATGTTACACCATGTTTGTTACTCTGGCATGTCGGGATGTTGGAGACAAATATAAGTTGCTTGAAAATGCACATGTCATAATAATTTAAGTGAGTTTTTGAGCCTCGTTATTTTTCTCGGGAGAAAGAACCCTTTCGCCCATTCTTCATTCAAATTAGCAGCTTATCGCTTTTATCTCCAAACAAAAAAAAAAAAAAAAAAAAAAACTGTGTATGTTGCCACATCCAAGATCCATCTAACTAAGATAGAGACAAAGATTATTTAACCTTAAAAGATGACGTGCCATCTTTGGTCCGTTTTGAGCCTTTCTAGCCAACCCTATTAATACGTATCCATAGTTAACCCCTTTTCAGCCTTAAAAAAAAAAAATAATAATAATAATAAAGTAAAAATAAAGACTTTTCTTTGGAACCTATTATCTCGCCCACTCCAACGCGAGATCACCTTCTATTTTCATTTCACCACCCATTTATGTTTAAAAATAGAGATAATTTTGCATTCACAAAAAAAAAAAAAAAAAAGGTGCTTAAAAAAAAAAAAAAAAAAAAGAAAAAAAAACAAAAGAAAAAATGTTTAAAAATAAAAAAATAAAAATAAAAATAAAAATCAAGTGAAAAGACCTTACAATCTCCAAAGTTCTCTATTTTTCAAACATATATTTTATTTTCCTATTATCCTTTCTCTTTGTTAGCCACGTCCCTAGTCTACGTTACATCCTAATAAAAGTTCTTCTTGATTTTTTATGAACTATAATCAAATAAAACTAGTTATATGGGTTGAAAAGATGCGAATGCATACTAAAAAAAAAAAAAAAAAAAAAAAAAAAAAATATTTGATAAATTTATTAGTTTGATTAGATTTTTAAATTAAAATCGTAATATTTCTAAGCCGAGGGCATATTTTGTCACCTCATGAGAAAAGTGTATATTTCTTCTTTATTATTTTCACTCAATTTACCATTCACCTGGAGCGATTATTTTCGGGTTTAATTTCTTTGAGAAGATCACTACTACCGGTGAGATTGGGGGTTTGCATGTCATTCTTAAAAGTAACTAGATTATCAAGTCATGACAAAGTTTTCTAAACCGATTCACGTGAGAGTCGATGTGGGAATGATATTTCTTTAGACCGTAGATAATGCTTATACTTTTATTTGATTGTTATCATTAGTCCGATCAATAAATACCACAATAAAAAAAAAATATTTGTTTCGCTTTGTTTTCGCCAATCATAGTGACTAAGAATGTTCTGGGTCGTGTGGTGTGTTGAAATTGAAATTGTGTATTTATAATGGAGAAAATCATCATTTTATACTCCAAGTCTCACTAACATCCCTATTTTTACGTCTTTTAAGTCCTTTGTAATTTAATTATGTATGTTTAATTTTAATTAAGTATTTTATGTATTTTTTAAAGGATATCATGGTCATTTCACAATAAACGAGAGATCGATGGAAAACGGACAACACTTTTGAACTCGATGATACGAAAAACCTTAGAGGAAAGATAAAAAGAAAAATGGTCGCTCACATATACTTGATCGCTTCACACATACTGATTTCGCTTGATATATACTGCATCGTATACATCAGACATAATCGCTCACGACTGCTCACATGTATCGCAGGCCGACGCGGGCACTGACGATGACGCACGCACTATACGATGACGGGCGCATTTGATCGACGAACGATGGGCATTGACCGCTTACGCGCATTGATCGAATGACAAGGCTGACGATGACGCCACGATCCTTATCGACCAAAAAAATGTTGACCGACGTGGCGTAATGTTAGTGGATCGAAAAACGCGGTGTACGTACATGCATATACACGTAATAACAGCCCTGATGATGTTTCAATCCAATAGAACTTGCCACGCGGCGCAATCCTCGAAGCATTCCAAATTGTTTTAACTGATGGCCATGATTTACTCAAAGTCTATAAAAAGCGGCCCCCCAATTTGACACCCTGAATCCATTTTTGACTCCATTTTCTAATTCCATCTCCATCTTGTATTTTCTACGTATTTTAATAAAATTCCCATTTTACCCCTAGTTAAATTACGAAATGGGCTAATTTCTTTCAAGCTTGGGTCAAGGTGAAGTCTCAACATGCTCCACGGGCTTAATTTGCAAATTTACTTTTCCTTCCCCTTTAATTTACGTGGTTGTTTTGACTTTTCGCAGTACAGCATAGTAATAATCTCTGTCTGATATCTACCGAATAACCGCCTCCCTGCGCAGCAGTTATTACTATTTGGCACTAAGCCCTTAGCACCATATCTATTAAAGTGTGGTTCATGATGAGCAAGTTCCCTTCATGATTTAATCGACTAATAATGAATATTCCGACGGTACGCCGGCATTGCATCCTGAGATCCAAGATTTTATTTTAATAGTTTATTCCTACCACTTTAATTTAAATTAATACATTGCCACATCATTTTCATTATAAATCCAACCACCAACTCGTAAAATTAATTTACACATAATTAAAATCCACCTCCTCATGATCGACACTGTCACCATTAATCTATTCTACAATAGATTCGCACTTCATGAGTTCAATAAAATTTGCACAACACACATCATTCGCCCAATCAAATGCCGCCACATCATCTTATAATAGCATGTCAACCAGACAAAGGCTACATCACATCAAAGATACAAGATATGTGAACAAATCGTGAATGATTGTCGCATGATCGTATACGCGAACAATATCGTTTATCTTTTTATGCTCCTCCTAAGGTTTTCAAATCTGCTCGAGTTCAAAATTGTCAGTCCTGCTTTTTCCATCTGATCTCCTCGCTCATCGCGAAATGACCATGATATCCCTAAAATACATTAAATACTTAATTTAAATAAAACATACATAATTAAATTACAAAGGACTTAAAGACATAAAAGTAGGGATGTTAGTGAGACTTGGAGTGTAAAATGATGATTTTCTCCATTATAAATACACACTTTCTAGACTCAACACTAAATTTCAGATCACGCGTGTTTTTCCACTATATTTTGTTCCTATAGAATAGGAAATTGTAAAGCTGCCTGGATCTTTTAGTTTTTGAGGCATTTTACTTTGGAGCATGTGACTGCACTCCTGTGTTAAGGCATTAGTTTTAAATTCTCATAACCTCCTTTTTCTTGCCAAAATGTCTTTCAAGAACTTCACATAATTAGGCATTTGTTCCGGAGCTTTCATAAATGGAATATTGATGTGAAGTTGCTTCAAAACCTCTAAAAGTTTACTAAATTATTTATCCTGCTTTTGCTTCTGGATTGTTGTGTTATAGTTGACTGTACAGGTTGTATTGCACTTGCTTTCCTTTTTCTGCTGTAGTTAATGACTCTGCAGTATTCTTTCTGATAGATAGTGACTCATCCGCCTTCCAGGTCAGGGCTTGCCGCCCTCTCTCACTATTGTATTGATTGGTGGAAGAATGTGATTATTCTTCATTTTGAACTTCTTCTTGAATTTGAATAGGCTCATTTCTCTCTTTGCACACTTATCGGGATACGCATCCCTTTCCGGATCTCAGACAATCGCTTTGCATTGTTCTTTACCTTCTCTTTTGAATCCTCTCAGATTGCCAGGTAAACTTCCCGAGGTTTGTTCTGAGTCGAGGCCAAGCCGCCCAACTTGATTCTTCAAGTTTCTTAATGAAATAGCTTGGCCTGACAACTGCCTCATTTTTCATAATATTCTCCTTAATTAAAGCTTGAGATAATTGATCCGGTCATTATTGGTATTTCTTGACCTTGGTTTTTTCTTCCCGGTGAAATCCGTGTGGTTATCTTCGGTCTGCTTTGTCCACTTGTCACTTTGCAGTATCTTGATTTTGATTGCTCTATGAGAAATCGGGGCGCTCCATCCTGGGTTATAGGTGTTTCAATACGAAAGTTACTTTGATTCCGGTTTGAAGTTGTCCATATAATTTATCAAGTTGATTCCCTGGATAGCTTGTTAAATAAGTTGAGCTTCTTCACAATAAATACACGACACTTCGCCATTTAGTTTATTGTTGCTTCACCATGTTTGTCAATGAAGTTACTTGTCTGATAAAGTTATCGTGGGCATCCATATTATGCACTCGCCGCTTCCTTCACGCAAATGCAATTGATGGCCACTCGATAGTTGTTGTTAGCTATTCTCTTCAAAATCTCATAAGCTTCATTATAGGATTTAGATACTAAAGCTCGTTTTTCAAGATCTACCATTAGTCTTGACTCAGATTAAGATCATTGTAAAAGGTTTCCAACAGATATACAAAGAAGAAATATCATGATGTGGACATTTTCTCAATAACTCTTTAAATCTTTCCACGCATCATACAAGCTTTCATCTTCCAATCATGGAAAGATGTAATCTCATTTTTCAACTTAAGATTCTTAGTGAGAGGAAATACCTCATCAAAACTTATCACCTAAGTCATTCCATGTTCACTGAGTCCTGGGTATGGAACTCAACTATGCTCTTGGTCGATCCTCAAAGAGAATGCGAAAAGTCTCGGCCTTAGTCTTCCTGTGATGCTCCAATAATCTTAAAAGCATCACTCACCTACAAAACAACTCGAGATGAAGATGAGATCTTCTTACGGTACCATTAAACCGCCTTACGCTTTGTAATATCCGAAATATCACCGGCTTTAACTCAAAGCTATATACTTGAACTTCAGTCTAACTATGCCCGAATGTACGGGCTTGAGGAGTCAACACAACATAATCTTGAATGGCTCTTTTTCTCGTCATCTACCATATGAATGATATTGTTTCCTAGTTGCCCATAAACATGCTAGCCATTCTGACCTCCTTTTCCATTTAATGATTGCAATTCTTCTCGGTTGTTTAAATCTCCCATGTCTTGTAAATCATCCATTGCTACAACAGCTCTTGAATTTCTTTGCTCTTTTCTTAATCTCCTAATAGTTCTCTCAATTTCAGGATCAAAGTGAAATTCAACTTGTTTGTCCTTACATGCAATTCTTTTAACAATCACAACATGAAATAAGATTAAACAAATGATTAAATAAAACACCATAAAAATTGATTTCACAAATCAAAATAAACAATGAATCTCCGGTAACGCCGCCAAAAACTCGTTGGGTGATTTCTTAATATATAGGTGCCAGCGCGCAAGTGTACACAACAAGTAATAAAGTAATAAGTATTCTAGTATCGTCTGTACAGGTCTCCACAGGGACTAATGCTATAAGAATTGCTACAGCAAGTAATTGTGCAGCAATTTTAATTAAGTCAAATTCTTTAACAACTAAATTAAACTAAGAAACCTAAATAATAGAAAATAAAGTGCACTAAAATAGATCAACACATCTTACACAAGAAAGTAATTACTAAAAATGATGTAGTTGAGTGAATTAACTCATTTAATAGTTTTGACTATTTTTCTATTATAGAACCATCATACAACAATTACTACAAAGACTGGGCGAATTAATGCATCCTCAATCGTTGCATGTTGGATTTCTTATATCTATATGCAACATAAAATGACCAATTGATAAATCACACAAGAAATAATATTATGCGATCAAGGTTCCTAAATACCCTACAAGTGAATCTCTATGATAGTTCATCACTATTTTTAAATTAAGATAGCCTTATTCAAATCGAGTTAACTCTACTTGGGAAACCTAATCTAAAACCAAGTATTGCTATAATATTTTCCACTAAAACATGCCCTTTTGTGGCTCTCTACTTGTATCACTAAATGAGTGGTCACCAAAATAAATGATTGAAATTAAGCACTATCAAAACAAAATGTTGTAGCAATCATGTAGCAACATAATATTCCAGTCAATAATCATTAAGCTTGTCTATCACTCAACTACCAAAGAGTTTAGTTCATAATTTGTGACATAACAGAAATAAAATTTAGTTTAGCCATCAAATACACCATCATGCAACAAAGAAACAAGAAAGAATAAAAATATGAGTGAATGTCCCTTATAATCTCTTGATTTCTTCTTCTTCACGCCTGAAATCTTCTTGTTCAGCCCTAGAGTTCCTTGTTTCTCTGCTATTTTCTTTTTTTTTTCTTAGTTTTTCTTGTGAATGACGGCTCTCCAAGATTCCTCTCTTTTCTTTTGTGTTGCTTCCTTTTATAACTAAACACTAGGGCAACTGGACGCCTAGAGCACGCATCTTTCATATTTGAAAACTGCAGATAATAGATTTTTTTCTAAGATTCACGTGAAATTTTCTCCTCTGTTGTTCCAGAATTGCTACAGCACTAGTGCTATAGCAATGGTGCTACAACAATGCACTGTTTCAAACTAATTCGTACTTTTCTGCAACCAATTTCCTTCCCTATTTTTCCAAGCCCATTGAACAATATTTCTTCTTTGAATTTGCACTTCTAGTTACCTACAATGTAAACACATAATCTAAGCCACACAATTTATTCCAAAATCACCTAATTTATTGTAAATAACTAAAAAACAGATAAATATGTAAAATAAAGCTGAAATGCAACTAAAACACATCATTTACTCTCTAAGTAATCTTGATTTAAGTCTAAAAGTGCCATTGATAACTCTCATTTCATGTAGTTATTAGTGGGCCCTATAAGAAGAAAAGTGTAACGCCACTTTTGGTTTTCTCTCTTATCCTTTTATTTAAATCAAAATTGATTTAATAATAAAAAAGAGAGAAAAATAAGGAGCCTAAGGTTTCCACTAAATAAGACATATAAATAGGCTTGTTTCTCAAAAGAAGAGTGACAAGAAATTATAGCCATAATATTTAGATTAGACAAAAAGTTTTTTTCTCTAATTTTGAGAGAAAAGTTTTCTCTTGCTAGTTGCTTATAGTAGTGATAAAGACATTCACACGTTAAGTGCAGATTAAACTTAAGTCATAACGTGGAAGATTGTTAGTGAGGATCGTGATCTAACAAGATTGGTGATGACAAATCGTGATTTGGGAGCCTAATTACTTTTACAAAAAAGCAAAGGTATGATTTCTAAATTATGGTAATTTTATATATTATATGAGAAACGGGATTAAAAAATTTCCACTACGAAACAATTTTTAAACCGATAGTTTCAACATAGCTGAAACCATAAACATAGGATGTCCATGAGTGTCCATACAATTCCAAGTCTCTAAAACTAATTAGGCTTTAAAACCAAATTGCTTTAGCCACATTGAATGAAACTTGGACTACTTAGGGTCGTTGTTAGAGTTGCAAAAGCAAGAAATAATCAATGGCGATTGATATGAAACTGAGCGAGGTAAGATTTTGATAGCAAGTAGAGCCGCAAACACGCATCCAATCTGAGTTACATAATTACATAATCTAAATATTATTGTTGATTCTTGCCCAAGAATATTGAAGCCTTGAGAAAGGAAGTTCAGTGAGACTATAACCATCAATAAAGGCAAAAAAATGGGCACAAGATAAAAATGGGCAATAATAATATTAGTTGTTGAGAATATTTTAAGTTTATGAAGATTTAGTTAAGGATATTTTCGTACTTTCATGGATTTTTTAAAAAGTATGTATGTGTAAAATTAAAAGGTGTAACAACTTAAGGCATATTTTGATTTTTTTGGGGAGAGTGGGGAATATCCCACGTAATTCCCCCTTAAAGCTCCCCCGTTATTCTCACAACTAAATCATAAGGCAAGAATCCATTTTCCACTATTCTACAATTAAACATCAGTCATTGACATCATCTACTTCCCACATACTTGTCACTAACTGCTACTTGAATTTATGTATTTATTATATACATTATAATTATCACTGATAAACTGTTATTGCCCCAAAGTAAAAGAATATATACATTGAATATTTAGATTACAACACCTAATACTATTATTGCCCATAAAATAAAGGTATGCATGTGTGTGTGTTTGTTAAAGTCTAAAAATATTATTAAATCATATGATTTAATATAATATATTTAATCTATAATTAAACATCAACTATTGACGTCCTCTATGTCCCACATACTTGTTACTATCTGCTACTTGAATTTATTTATTTATTATATACATTATAATTATTGCTGATAAACTGTTATTACCCCAAAGTAAAGGAATATATAAATTGAATTTAGATTACAACACCTAATACTGTTATTGCTCACAAAATAAAGGTGTGTGTGTGTGTATTTGTTAAAGTCTAAAAATGCTATTAAATCATATGATTTAATAACATAATAATTATGCTATTAAGCTATCTGGCTTAATAGATTTCCCGAACTTTAACAAAGTTCAAGATTATGGACTAGATCAGTATTGTACATATAGTCCTTTCTTTCTTACAGGCTTTATGCAGATTTGGGACTTCACAATGCTGTGAAGTGATTTAACAATGGTGTGACAGGCTTTTACACCATTACGAAGTCTCAAAACTGCATGACAATATGTATTAGGGATGGCAATGGACATCACTCGCTGTGAGTTTGCCATTACCAAACTCGCCCGGAACCCCCAGTGGGTTTTTATTTTTTTAGAAAAGCTCGTCATTGCAAGTTTTAACAATTACCAAACCCACACGCAACCAAAGAGAAATTTTTTGCAGATTTTCTCATTTAAAATCACGAATATAAAAACATACTTTTAATAATGGATAAAAGCTTAAATTATATAATTCAAATTATAAATATATAATAACAACCTAAAAAATCCGCAAACAATTCTTAATTCTAGATTTTATCAATGTAAATAAAAATTAAAATTTCAACATTAAAAAAATACAAAAAATATATTAATCTAATACCAAGTATTTCTATTGTAGGCAAATCATGATCACTAATATCAATGCCTTGCTTCATCTTTTAATCAATATACAAGTATTATCAATAATATTAACAAGTAAATTTTATACAATTATCGTTAAGGCAAAAAAAAAAACAAAATCAATTGAAGTAAAATAAAATATTTGTAATAAAAATTATAAAATTTATACTTATTAAAAACTTATTGCATATATGTTGCAAACAGATAAGTTAGGATTAGGAATTAGAACTGTAATTTAGATATATTTATGATTAAATTTTTTTAATGTAATTTTATGGGTAAAATAAAAAATATAAATAATTAAAATAAAGAATGCGGGTTGGTGGATACCCATGTTGGTACCTAGTGGATTTTTTCTCAATACCAAACCTACTCGCAACCCACAGTGGATTTACTTTTAAAAATAAATTTTACCAAACATTTAACTGATTTTCTTAAAAGCTAATTATCACTATAGTACATCTAATATCAATCATTTTAAAAGCTACAACATTACAAACTGGGGCTGAAAACATATTTTATGAAGGTTGTATAGGTTGGAGAATTTGAAGAATAAATACAAATTTTGTTAGAGAAAGCTCAAGAGCATTACAAAAACAATTTACACACTCTCACAAATCACTTTTAGAAGCTATATTTAGCTTCTAATGCTTTCTTCTTCTTACACTTGATGCACACAACACAAATGGCATAGGCATTTATAGTGAATGAAACACAAACATAATCATAACAATACACATCACCTAACATGTTCCACCAAGCTTTCATCATAGCACCAAAAATATTCCACTCACCTAACATGCTCTAAAGGAATCATTTAACGACATCCAAAGTGTAAAGCTAATCTCTACTCATTTAGATGCTTCATGGACATAACATTGTATGATTATGATGATGGAGCATAATGATGAAGGGTCATGTACAACTCAATACCCCAATCCACTTAATGAGTTATTTGTGTAAAACAAGTTTATTGTTTTCAACACTCCCCCTTAAACTTGTTTTATGACGCGAAATATATTTTTGAATATGATAAAATCTTCTAGCTTTAGTGATTTGGTGAAGATATAAGCTACTTGATCTTTTGACATCACATAATCAACTTGTACATCATTTCTCGTGATGCACTCTCTTATGTAATGCTAGCAAATGTCGATATGTTTGCTTTCATCATGGAAGAATAGATTCTTCGATAGAGTAATTGCTGACTTATTATCCACATAAATTTTGGTTGGCTCTACTTGTGGCAAACCAAACTCCTTTAAAAAATTCCTTAGCGAAATTGCATGGCAAACACATGATGTGGCAACTATATACTTTGCTTCACAGGTGGTAGAAAGTGTGACAATTGATTGCCTTTTTGACATTTGTGTAAAAGCTTTTCCCCTATAAAAAATATAAACCCTATGGTGCTTTTTCGATCATCTGCATCTCCACCTCAATCACTATCATTATATCCAACAAGCTTGTAGTCATTAAAAAATGAATATAACAAGCCAAAATCAATTGTACCTTTGATATAGCGAAGGATTCTTTTTGTAGCCTTAAAATGAGCGGTCTTTGGATTCTCCATGTATTGACTCACAAGTCCAACATCATAAAGGATGTTAGGGCTCTTACATGTCAAGTAATGCAGATTTCCAATAAGGTTTTTGAAAAAAGTTGGATCTACTTCTTGTCCTTCGTCGTACTTGGATAGCTTTACTCTACACTCCACTGATGTGCTTATTAGATTGCAATTGTTCATCTTGATCTTCTTAAGTATCTCCTTCGCATAACTTTCTTGAGAAATGAAAATACCATTTTCTTATTGCTTGACTTCAATGCCAAGGTAGTATGCCATCAACCACATATCTGTCATATTAAATTCTTTCACCCTCTTGAACTCTCCAAATAAGCTTGGATTACTTTTAGTAAAGATAAGATCATCCACGTACAAGCACACAATTAGATATATCTTCATCTTTGACTTTGACATAAAAAGTGTGCTCATAAGGACATTTGTGAAATGCTAACTAGGCTATCCAAGAAAATGAATTGGGTTCTTAATCAAACTTAAAAAAAAAACTTAAAGAAAATAATAAATAAACAAAATTCAAAATAAACAATTAATGTGCAATGAATAATAAAGAGATAGGGTAAGAGAAAGCAAACACGTGATTTTTACATTGTTCGGCCAATCGTGCCTACGTCCATGTCTCCAAGCTCACCAGGCTTGAGGATTTCACTAATCGAGTTTTCAAGGCTTCAACAACACTTACAATTGACTTCAAAGGTGTCAATAAACCTATACAATACGAGATTATTCCCAATCTCTTAATCTAAGTGTATCACAACACTTACAATCACTCAAGAATAAAGATTACAAACAAACAATCTCTCACACAATGTATATGGTTATCAATGAAATCTCAAAATGTGAATCAATGAAACAAAAACAAGTTTAAAGCTCAAATGATGATTGTTTTCTCAGTAGCAAGCTCAATGATCACTATTTGATCTAACATGATTTGAATTTGATTGAGCCAATTTATAGTTGGAGCTGAAAACTAGCCGTTGTTGACTTTCTAGGAAAAATTGGATTGCCGTTTGGTGCTATCAGTTAACTGTTTTGACTTGTCCAAATAGGAGTAGGGCTTAAATTTTAAATAAACGGTTTACCGTTTAAAATTATCAGATCACTATTTGTTTCTAGAATCCTGTAAAAAAAAACTTATATTTTTGTTTTCACTAAATGGTGCAAGATTAAAACTATCTATTCTCTCAGAAATTATCAGTTCACCGTTTTAAAATAAATGGTTCATCTTTAATTTCTAAAATCTTATCAAAACAAGTCCAGCTAACCGTTCTTAATAAACGGTTGACGATTAAAAAAAAAAACCAATTCCTTTGTGTAAATTATCAGTTCACCGTTTATATAATAAACGGTTTACCATTAATTTTCAGAATTTATATTTTGACATCTTACCAGTTATTCAGCTTCTTTAAATATGTCTAAAATATACTACGGCTTTAAGATTTTCATTTTAATAGCTCCAACATTTTTAATCAAGAGCATATAAGTTTTGTTATCATTAAAATCAATATTATAAGATTATTTATGTCAACAATCTCCCCCTTTGTGATGATGACAAACTTTATATGTAAAGATAAAAAAATTTTGTTAACTACCCCTAAATATAAGCTCCCCCTGAAAAGATATAAAATATAACTTGTTCTCCCCCTTCAATATCAAAAAGAAGAAAGAAAAAAAATATATATATCCTTATTCGACAAGTGAGAATTTCTGCAGAATCTCCCTTGTACATTAAGCATCTCCTAAAAAATTATTAGCAACACCCAAGAAACTAAAATTAATATAACAACAACTAAAACCAAAAATAAAATCAATGCCAAAATAAGAAAACACATATATATAAGATAATCATCCTTGAACAAGCACATGATTCATCATACATAAATGTATCAAAAACATGAAAATTTTGTGAGAGAGATCAAAATTTCCAAAACTCTAGAAAGTATTGCAAAGGAAGAGAGGAAGAGGTATGCTGATTGAGAATCTATTGCTTTGTTGAATCAAAAGAAGCAAACCTATCTTAAAGCTATTGTTGCTTTCGAAAAGAGCTTGAACATCTCCAACTAATTGATGAAGAAGACTATCGAGAGTAGGTCGAGCTTTTTGAGTAAGTGGTCAATCGCCTCTATCTCAAAATCAGAATTTGTCGAGGTCGTGAGATAAATCCACGACGAGGGGTGTAGGTCTAGCTCGAGCCTAAAATCGATAATGATCAAAAGGGTAAATATCGTTAAGAAATAGGTGATCTTCTGGAGTTACGAGGGTTTCTTGGTTTTTGGTTGTGGGTATTTTGATCCATTCCTGATCCCTCCGATAAAATCCAATGCCTGAGATAGCCTCATCACCAATCTTCTTAGTCTCTACATAAACCGAGTCTCAAAGGGGTACTCGAAAATGCCGTAGAAGCTTAGAAATAATACTACCATAAGGAAGCAACCTATGGTTAACCCCAAGAGTACTAAGCATATGTCACAAAATAATATATCCTAGGTTAATAGGGTCTGTAAGAAGACTATCGAGTATCCTGACATCCATCCTTTTCACCTCATCTGAATGCCTCTTCCTTGGTGTGATAATGTGCTGTAAGATGTTATGAAAAATTCTAACTTGTAAAGGTAACAACTAGGACCTAAAAAGTAGGGAACAAATCTCATCTAAGAGATCCCGATGCTTACATATGTTTCTAACCCCATGGTGACAGTTAAAATTGACAAAAGATAACTCCTTTCTAGAAGTGTAAATCAAATTCCCAGAATGTGGGATTCCAAAAATGTTGTTCAAATCTTACATTGGTAATTATCCTATCCAACCTATCTGCAAACAATTCCATGTTCGAGTAAAAAACACGGACTAAATTTAGATAAATCCTCTCCTCTATGTCTAATGCAGACTCCCACGGCAATAACATCTCCTTAACACTCTTACCGAAAACAACCAACTTCGCAAAATTATCCAAGTTTACAAAGTAAGAATCTATTACCTTTTAACCCATGAAATGGGTTTCGAAGCGTTTGGCCAGTGGAGCTTTTGGAAAATGCATCCTTTCTAACTCGGAAGTCTCCCTAGGTGGTATTGGGTTCCTATTGGGAACTGATTTCCTCTTGCGTGCAACCCATGAGGTTTCAGCCATTTTTCAAGCTTGAGAATTTTGGATTAAAAGAAATGATGAAAATGGAAAGAGTGAAACTGAGTAGAAGGACAATGGAGGGTCGAGGAAGGGATTAAAAGGCTCAATTTGATTAGAAAATGACAAAAATTGAACCAAAATTGAAGAAAATGGTTTGGCTGACTTTAGGGTTTTGATTTGGGATTTTTCGATTTGGAGCTTGATTTGGTGTTTTGGCTTGATAAATCTGTTCTAATGATATTTAGAAAGGTTTTTATAGGCTCAATTTTGCAAGAAATTGAAAGAAAATTGAAAGATTTTAGAGAGAGAGAGCTTAGGGTTTGCTGTGTAAAGAGATAACGGTGAAAGGGTAAGTGAAAATGGGGAAGAAGAATTGGAACAACTTATATCATACAAAAACGCGAGCCATTTTCCTCAAACAATTCATTGATAATTTTCGTGAGAGCTATCAGAGTGTAAGTCTATCACCATTTATCAAAAGAACTTCTCTGTTTTTAATCGGTTAATTATATTGAACAAACGGTGAGCCACTAATTTCCAACAATTATTGTTATGTTTCTGCAATCAAACGATACACCGTTTATTATTAAATGGTAATCCGTTTATTTTTATTATGATTTCGTACATTTGTTTTAATCTTCGACCAATACTCAATCCACTTTTAAACCACTTCATTGATAAAAAAAATGTCTTAAATGGTGAATATGATGCATAATTCATACATTTACACAATTTAAAATATCCAATTCAAACAAATAATTATATTACAAAAAACAAAGAAGATATTGTATAAAGCAATACTATTGTGCAACATTTATTATTCCAAGCTCATGCATAATTTTAGCAAATTGTTTTTTGCCAAAAGGTTTAGTAAAAATATCAGCAAGTTGCTTTTAGTTAAAATAAAATTCAATGAAATATCCCCTTTTTGAACATGATGTCTCAAGAAATGATATCTCATCTCAATATGCTTGGTTCTAGAGTGTTGAATAGGATTTTTGGATAGATTTATGGCACTAGTGTTATCATGCATAATAGGTATATGATCAAGATTGACAACATAGTCTTTAAGGGTTTGTTTCATCTAAAGTGCTTGTGCACAGCAACTACCAGCTGCAATATATTCAGCCTCGGTGGTTGAAAGTGCAACCGAGTTTTGCTTCTTACTAAACCAAGAGACAAGTGAGTGACCTAGAAAGTGACAAGTTCCACTTGCACTTTTCTTATCAACCTTATAACTAGCAAAATCGGCATCCGAATAACAAGTTAAATTTATATAAGTTCCTCTAGGATACAAAAGGCAAAGATCTATGATTCCTTTCAAATACCTAAAAATTCTCTTGACAGCAAGCAAATGAGATTCCTTAGGACATGATTGAAATTGCACACAAACATACACTAAACATAATATCCGGATACTAGTAGTCATGTAAAGTAAGGATCTGATTATACCTCGATATGTTTTGACATCACCTTCTTTATCTGTTTCATTTTTGTCAAGCTTGATTGTTGAGCTCATTGGAGTAATTTTATTATTTCCATCTTTAAGTCCAAATCTTTTGAGTAAATCTTTCAAATATATTGCTTGATTGATGAAAATTCCTTCTTTATTTTGTTTTATTTGTAATCCAATAAAGTACTTCAATTCTCCCATCATACTCATCTCAAATTCTTTGCTCATGTAATATGAAAATTCATCATACAAAAAATGATATCATCAACATAAATTTGAAAAATAAGTATATCTTGATTCTTATACTTAATAAAAAAATGTAGTATCAACTCTTCCCATTGAAAAACAATTTTCTAAAAGAAATTTACTAAACTTATCATACCAAGCTCTAGGTGCTTGTTTTAACCCATACAATGCTTTGATAGCTTATAAACATGATTTGAAAATTTTTTATTTTCAAAACCAGAGGGCTGTTTCATGTTGTGCAAATTTTATTGAACTCGCAAGTGCACAAATCTATTGTAGAATAGATCAATGGTGACGAGTGTTGATCCCACGAGGAGGTGGATTTTAATTATGTGTAGAATAAATTTTCTGAGTTGGTGGTTGGATTTATAATGACAATTATGTAGGCAATGTATTAATTTAAATTAAAGTTCATTGAATAAACTATTAAAATGAAATGCTTGGATCTCCGGATCTGTACTTAACATGCACCATTGGCTTAATATTCATTATTAGTATCAATTAAATCATGAAGGGGGAACTTCCACTCATCATGAACCACATTCTAATAGATATGGTGCCAAGGGCATCCCGTGCCAAATAAGAATAACCTCGCTTGGGAGGCGGTTATTCCAAAATGATATCCGCACAAGATTATTACTATCTGTCTACGAAAAGTCAAAACAACCACATAAATTAAAGGGGAAGGAAAAGTAAATTTACCAAATTAAGCCCATGGAGCATGTTGAGACTTCACCTTCAACCCAAGCTTGAAAGGAAATTAGCCACTCATAATTTAACTAGGGGTAAAATAGGAATTTAATTAAAATACGTAGAAAATACAAGATGGAGATGGAATTACAGAAAATGGAGTCCAAAAATGAATTCAGGGGTGTCAAATTAGGGGGGGGGGAGCACCATTTTTATAGATACACTAAGTAAATCATGGCCATCAGATTAAAATAATTTGGACGCTCAGGATTGCGCCACGTGGCAAGTTCCTATTAGATGGAACACATCATCAGGGCTGTTATTCTGTGTATATGCATGTACCGTACACACATTTTTTCGATCCACTAACATTCTGCCACGTCACCGGTCAACTTTTTTTGTCCAATAGGGTCGTGACACGTCAGCAGTCAACGCCACATCATCAGTCAATGCCACATAAGCGGTCAATGCCACATCATTCGTCCAATCAAATGCCGCCATGTCATCGTATAGTGCCACGTCATCGCAAAGTCACGCCAAAGATACAAGACATACGAATAAAGTCACCGTGAATAAAGGCCGTGAATGTGAATGCGACAAGATATATATATCAACCGTCATCAGATGTGTGAACAAGACTGTATATGTGAACAGTACTATTTTTCTTTTTATGCTCCTCCTAAGGTTTTCGACTGTCCTGAGTTCAAAAGTGTTGTCCGTTTTTCCATCTGATCTCTCGTTTATTGTGAAATGACCATGATATCTCCTAAAATACATAAAATACTTAATTAAAATAAAACATACATAATTAAATTACAAGGAACGTAAAGACATAAAAATAAGGATGTTAGTGAGACTTGGAGTGTAAAATGTTGATTTTCTCCATTATAAATACACACTTTCTAGTACTCAACACACTACCCAACCAGCTTGTTGCTAGTCCCTAGCAATTTGAGCGAAAACAAAACTGAAACAATTTTTTTTTTTTTTATATTGTGGTATTTATTGAATAAGACTAATGATAACAATCAAATAAAAGTATAAGCATTATCTACAGTCTAAAGAAATATCATTCCCACATCAACTCTCCACATGAATCAGTTTAGAAAACTTTGTCACAACTTCAGTAATCGAGTTACTTTTAAGAATTACATTCAAACCGCAAAATCTCACTGGTAGTAGTAATACACTTACAAAGAAATTAAACCAAAAAATAATCACTCTAGTGAATGGTAATTTGAGTGAAAATAATAAAGAAGTAATATCACACACTCTCACCAAGGTGATAGAAATATGCCCTCAGCTTAGAAATAATACAATTTTAATTTAAAAATGCTAATCAAACCAATACATTCATCATCCTTTTTTTTTTTTTTTAGTATGCATTACCACATCTTTTCAACCCATATAACTAGTTTCTATTTCAGACTATAGTTCCCTAAAATCAAGAAAGACTTTTATTAGGACGTAACGTAGGCTAGGGACGTGGCTAACAAAGAAATGATAATAGGAAAAACAAAATATATGTTTGAAAAATAGAGAACTTTGGAGATTGTAAGGTGCTTTTCACTTGATTTTTTTATTTTTTATTTTTTATTTTTATTTTTATTTGTAAACATTTTTTTTGTTTCTTTTTTTCTTTTTTTTTTTTAGCACCTTTTTTTTTCTTTTTTGTGTATACAAAATTATCTCTATTTTCAAACATAAATGGGTGGTGAGAGATACAAAATATAAGGTGATACTCCACATTGGAGTGGGACAAGATAATAGGTTGCCAAAGAAAAAATCTTTATTTTTATTTTATTATTATTATTATTATTATTGTTTTTTTTTTAAGGCTCAAAGGGATTAACTATGGATACATATTAATAGGGTTGGCTAGAAAGGCTCAAACGGAACAAAGATGGCCTTTCTGTCATCTTTTAGGGTTCTAAATAATCTTCCATATCTACTAGTTAGATAGATCTTCAGATGTGGCAACAAACTCTTTAGTTTTTTTTTTTTTTTTGGAGATAATGTATAAAGCAATAAACTGCTAAGCTGAATGAAGAATGGGCAAAAAGGGTTACTCTCCAAGAAAAATGACAGGCTCAAAAACTCACTTGGAAATTATTATGACATGTGCATTCTTTCAAGCAACTTATATTTGTCTCCAACATCAACATGTAGAAAAAACAAACATGGTGTAACATAACTAAAAACCAAATATAATACAAATACTAAAATTTTAAAGTTATCATGTCATATAATTATGAAAAGATCACACAAAATGTAATTTTTTTTTTTTTTTTTTTTTTTTTTTTATAAGAAAGATGCGTTTAGAGTTACTACACTCCATATTCAGCCATCTTCGATTCAAAAATTTAGCCACGCTTAGTTTCTACAATAAAAATAGTAAAAACTACACCAAGATTGAGATATTCCACAATTGTCAACTATTACCTCCCCCAACCTCGAACGGAACATTGTCCTCAATGTTTGAAAGAGAATAGGGTTTAAGACATCACCCGAGTCTTTGGATCACGAAGAAAATATTTACAAGCGGAGAGTTAAATCTAATTTGCACTTACTACTTGCCATCGTTACCATCATTAGTTGGCCATTCCAAAGACAAGAGGATCCGCTCAGTCTATAAGCTTGTAATGCATCAATTAACTCGTTAGCGATGAGCACAAATAAAGATTTTTTTCGATTTGAAAGTGATGAAATGATTTTTTATTGCATGGTTAAGAAATGAGATGAAGCCATCATAAAAGTTATTGACATTTAACAAAACGATGGGTTTCTGATGAATGTTCAGATGGACCCAAGATGCTAATGTGATTAGTGCCTCTGTGAGTTGCAAGATCTCCTGGTAGGAAAACAAAAGCATCAAAGATAATTTAGCATTTCGCTTATTCTTTCTTGCATACCGAGACAACTAACTCTTCTCCAGGTTGGTGAGTCAGACATACAGGCCAACGTTTTGAGGCTTCTTGGGATGATGCCTAACACTTGGCTCCCTTTGAGATAAATAGCTTCTGAGACTAGTTTTGATAACCCTCGGTCACCTCCTCCATAAACCAGATGCAAATTTCTTTCTGCTATGCGTTGACCAAGATCGATGGCTGCCTCAACGAACTCTTTATGTTTGCCATAGTTAAATCCAGAGAGCACACAAATGTTCTTGAATTGTTTATTGGGAGTAGTTTGCGCCATCGGGATGCTTCTCAAAAACAATTTGTGAGTCTAAAAGAAAATGATCATATATCAAGGATCTTGGTGACAATGATTTACAAATGATAGGAGGTAGCATGTCTATGTCAATTAACGCCAGAAAGCACATGGCTCGAGAGTCAAAAAGGAAATAATAAAAGAAAAAGCACTCAATTATTAAAGACAATAATGCAATTGATAAAACAACAGTGAAATAAAACAATAGTAAAGTAAAACAACAGTAAAAGGATATTTACAAGTAGTTGTGATTGTGGCTCACATCTTCCTCTGGTTTTACGTCCAGAAACGACTTGAACGCCCTCTATGGGTCGAGGATAGGCTTCCCATCCAGTTTTCTTATAAACTGGCAAACAGGGTCGTTTATAGTCAGATTCCCAAGACTATATCGGACACGTTCTTTCTGAAATAATGGCCATAACTGGAGAATTGCTGTTTGTACGTATCCACTGGAATGCGTTTCAAGAGACAAAAGGATATCATCCAATGACTCTTTATTCAAGCCATCCCTAATGAATTGCATCTTATCTTCCCTATTATCAAACATCATTCCGAAAGAACAAGGATTTTTATCGCATTGCATTCTGGCACACTTATGACAATTAACATGAAGTTTTTTAGCTCTTCGTTTTCTCGAGTAATTTCCTTTACCACAACCAGGCATGTATGCAATAAATTTAGGAGGCAACTCACCAGCCAAACGTACTTTGGCCTCAATTAACCAACGGATGTCAGCAGGGATGTTATTTCTCATAAGCAATCGCATGCGTTCGTACCGAGCTTTATAGATCGTAAGGAGGGCATTCTGAGGAAGTGAAGGAAATTACTTGTAAAGCTTTGCTAGAATCATGTTTCTGTCCATACCTTCTTCTCAGAATATCAGTTATTATGGGAAATCAAGAATCGACTTTGATTGTCACGAGTACCGTTATCCGCCACTTATACGGGAAAATAAATCAAAACACACTAAACAAAGAAAATCAAATCTGTAAAATCGAATCAAACATGAAAGTGAACAAAATAAGAAAACACACAATAAAAAGAAAAATGAACTTACATTCGTCCTCGTATTGAGTTAACCTCAAGCTTTAATTGGAAGTTATATATCCCATCTTCTATTCCTCTAAGTTGTCTTTCTAGATCTTCAACATGAGATACCAACTCTGGAGGTTGTAGCTTCCAAATACGATGTGTTTTACAAAATTGTATCTAGCTTCTCAGATGAGATCGTATACGTTGAAGTTGTCTGAGATGTTTCAAGAAGATATGTCTAATTGAGGCATACATGATTAGAAGGGATAAAAGAAAATTGAATGATTAAATAAACACAATTTCACATAATTTTAAATCACCGAAAAGAAGAAATAAATAAGAAAAAGTCTCAATTCAAGTTTGACGGGTCACTCAAATTGATTTCGGTGTCATTTTCATGTGGTTGGTACTGTAGATATGACTTTAATCTCTGACCATTAACCTTAAAAGTTACACCGTTCTTTGGATCTTTAATTTCAATTGCTCCATGTGGAAAAACAGTATGAACTATAAAGGGACCAGTCCATCGAGAGCGTAACTTACCTGGGAATAGGTGCAAGCGAGAATTGAATAAAAGTACTTTCTGACCTGGTGTGAAAGATCTTCTCATAATGTGCTTGTCATGAAAGACTTTCATTCGCTGTTTGTAAATTTTGGCATTTTCGTATGCATCATTACGAATTTCTTCAAGTTCTGACAGCTGTAATCTTCTTTCTGAGCTAGCTTGCTGCATATCAAAGTTGAATTTCTTAATGGCCCAGTATGCACGATGCTCGAGTTCCACAGGTAGGTGGCAAGCTTTTCCATATACTAGCCTATAGGGTGACATCCCAATCGGGGTCTTGAAAGCTGTTCTATATGCCCATAATGCATCATCCAGTTTTAATGACCAATCTTTTCTGTCTGGTCTCACCGTTTTTTCTAATATGTGTTTTATCTCTCGATTGGAGATTTCAACTTGGCCACTGGTTTGCGGATGATATAGGGTCGTCACTTTGTGAGTAATGGAATACTTTGTCAAAAGAGCTTTGAATGATTTGTTACAAAAGTGGGCTCCACCATCACTGATTATCGCTCGAGGGAATCCAAAGCGTGAAACAATGTTGCTTTTTAAAAATCTGATCACCACCTTGTGATCATTGGTTCTACACGGAACTGCTTCTACCTATTTCGATACGTAGTCAACAGCCACCAATATGTATTGATGGCCAAAAGAAGGGGGAAAGGGTCCCATGAAGTCGATACCCCATACATCAAAAATCTCAACCACTAAAACCATGTTCCTTCGTGTAATGCTCCCAATTCGTTGACACCTATCACATGAAGAACAAAAAATGTAAGCATCTCGAAATATAGTTGGCCAATAGAAACCACATTGTAATATTTTAGTAGCTGTTTTTTTTAGCACTGAAATGGCCTCCACACGCTTGTTCATGGCAGAATGAAATGATATTTTGAAATTCATTTTCTGGGACACATCGTCTGATAATTTGATCTGCACAATACTTGAACAGATAAGGGTCATCCTAGAAGAAATTCTTTATTTCTGCAAAAAATTTGGCCTTGTCCTGCTTAGTCCAATGCTCCGGAAGTTTACATGTAACAAGATAGTTAACTATATCAGCATACCATGGTAATACTTCCACACTCATTAGTTGTTCATCTGGAAATGATTCATTTAATGGAAATGGTTCTGTAATTGTATCAAAATTTAGACGAGACAGATGGTCTGCAACAACATTTTCTGTGCCCTTCTTATTCTTGATTTCAAAGTCAAATTCCTGCAAAAGTAACACCCAACGAATTAGTCTGGCCTTTGTATCTTTCTTTGTGCGAAGATATTTAAGAGCAGCATGATCCGTGAAAACAATTATTTTATAACTAATGAGATAAGATCAAAATTTCTCTAATGCAAACACTACTGCTAGCATTTCTTTTTTAGTGGTTGAATAGGTCAACTGTGAATCATTCAATGTCATACTAGCATAGTAAATGACATGTGGAAATCGATCAACTCTTTGTCCTAATACTGCTCCTACTGCATAATCAGATGCATCACACATAAGCTCAAATGGTAAGTTCCAGTTTGGGGGCTGAATGATGGGTGATGATGTTAACAACTGCTTTAGTTTCTCAAATGCCACAAGACAGGAATCATTAAAGACAAAAGGTACATCCTTAGCAAGTAAATTGCATAAAGGTCTAGAAACTTTGCTAAAATCTTTAATGAAACGTCTGTAAAAACACGCATGCCCAAGGAAAGATCTTACTTCTCTAACTGTTTTAGGTGGAGGAAGATTGGAAATAAGATCCACCTTGGCCTTATCAACCTCAATACCTTCGCTCGAAATGATTTGACCGAGAATAATACCTTATTTTACCATAAAATGGCATTTCTCCCAATTTAGGACCAAATTCTTCTCTATGCATCTCTGCAGAACTAGCGTTAAATGATGTAAACATTGATCAAATGAATCACCAAAAATAGAAAAATCATCCATAAAGACTTCAAGGAATTGTTCAACCATATCAGAAAAAATGCTTAACATGCATCGTTGAAATGTAGCAGGGGCATTACATAATCCAAATGGCATTCTCCTATATGCAAAAGTGCCAAAAGGGCAAATGAAAGTGGTTTTCTCTTGATCTTTTGGTGCTATGGGAATCTGATTATATTCTGAGTAACCATCTAGAAAGCAATAAAATTCATGACCTGCTAATCTATCAAGCATTTGATCAATAAATGGTAGAGGAAAATGATCTTTACGTGTGACAGAATTCAACTTTCTATAATCAATGCATACACGCCATCCTATAGTTACTCTAGTAGGTATTAATTCATTATCAGCATTGGTAACTACTGTGACTCCTGACTTTTTGGGGACAACTTGCACAGATCGACCCATGAACTATCGAAATAGGGTAAATGATACATGCATCTAATAGTTTAAGGACTTGATTCTAACAACTTCTTTCATGTTGTGGGTTTAACCGACGTTGCATTTCCTGGTAGGTTTAGCATTTTCATCAAGGTGAATGTAATGCATACAAATCACCGGTTTATACCTTTTATGTCGGCTATGGTCCATTCTAATGCTCCTTTGTGCACTTTCAAAACTTCCAACAACTTACCTTTTTGTTCTTCATTCAGGGATGATGAAATGATTACTGGTAGAGTGCTTTCTTCTCCCAAAAATGCATATTCCAAAGTGTCGGGTAATGGCTTGAGCTCAAGTTGTGGTGGTGATTTTAATGACGTACTGAGTTTATTCTCTGATGGTGCTAGTTGTTCCACTCTTGACTTCCATTTGTTAATGTCCATGGATGGTCTTTCGAGTAAGGCGTTAACCTCATCTATCGATCACAATATCAAAATCCAAACCAAGGTGAGTTAAACATGCTTGTAAAGGATCATCACTGAGGTTTGAAAGAAAAGCATTATCAATTAATTCTTCTATCCAATCCACATCAACAATTTCATCATCTGCATTGTGAGGTTGTTTGGCAATGTTGAAGATATTTAGCTCCATCGTCATATTGCCAAAGGACAAATGCATATTTCCAGTTCTGCATTGAATGTGAGCATCAGCAGTTGCCAAGAAAGGTCGTCCTAGGATAATGAGGATCTGCTTCCTTAAATCCTGGACTGGTTGAGTGTCAATTACAATAAAATCAACAGGAAAATAAAACTTATCTACCTGTATAAGCACGTCCTCCACAATACCACGAGGTTTTTTCATGAACCGATCTGCAAGTTGTAACACCACTGGAGTTGGGTGTAATTCTCCCAGTCCAAGTTTCACAAATACTGAGTAAGGCAACAGATTTACACTAGCTCCTAAGTCCAACAAAGCATTCTCAATTGTGTGGTTCCCTATACTACATGAGATAGTAGGGGAGCCTGGATCTTTGTATTTTAGAGGAAGTTTGTGTTGGAGTATAGAACTCACATTTTCTGTTAAAAAGGCCTTCTTTTGAACATGAATATTTCTCTTTTTAGTACAAAGGTCTTTAAGAAACTTGGCATAAGATGGCACTTGTTTTATAAAGAACAAAGAAAGGATGTTAACACTTACCTGTTTAAAGATTTCAAAAATCTCACTTGTAGATTTTCCTTTCTTTGCTTTAGCTAACCTCTGGGGAAATGGAGCTTTTGGAACGTATTCTCGTGGGTTGGTTTCTTCTTTCTCCTCTCATGATGGGTCTTCTTCATTTACCGGCACAATTTGAGTTGTTTTTGGTACTGACATCTCCACTTTGTTGTCGACTTCTTTTCCTTTTCGCAAGGTCATGACGGCTTTGACCTCTCCATGCTGCTGAGGTGAACTGGTACTTACTTCATGCACTCCTTTAGGATTAGGCACTGGTTGACTTGGGAATTTTCCTTTCTCAACAGTCATTGCCAAGGTTTGAACTGACGAAGCAAGTTTTCCCACTATTTTTTCAAGGTTTGAAACTGATTGGGTTTGTGAGTTGAAACCCGCTCTCATCTCATTTCTCAATTCATCAATGGTGCGGTTTTGTTGCTCGATTTTGGAGTAAGTAAGATTCTTGAAATTCTGAAATGCATCCTCCCATGGTCTAGGTTGAGAATAGTTTGGGTTCTGATTATATGGTCTAAATGGTGGCTGAGAGGCTTGAGGATTTTGAGGAATTGGTTGCAGTGGTGGAGCCGAGCCGAGTCAGCTGGTCCATTCTGTTGGAATCCTTGAGACCATGAAAAATTGGAGTGGTCTCTCCATCCAGGATTATATGTGTTGGAGTAAGGGTTGCAGGTTGATGGCTTTCTCATTACACCTATGGCATTGGCTTGATCTGAGTATGAGTCCTGATCATGTGGTTCCATTAATTTAGCAGCTGTTAACGATGCTATTTGACGGGAAAGACCTTCAACTATGTCTTTGACTTCTTTAATTTCTGAACTTGACTCGCCAATGTGAACCTCATTCACTCCCTTAATTCTTCTAGTACTCCTGAGCGAACGACTCCGTTGTTGGGAATTATCCGCTTGTCGCAGGAAGAAATCCCAAATCTCTGATGCACTTTTTGACATTAGCTCTCCTCCACTTGTTGCCATTAGTCATTCTTGCACATTCGGCAATAATCCCTCCAAAAAGTATTGGCATTGGTGCCATTTTTCGTACCCATGATGTGGACACTTTAGGAGTAGCCCATTGAATTGCTCCCATGCTTCGAAAAATTGCTCGTCTTCTCTTTGGGTAAACTCTGAAATTTCCCTGCGAATAGCATTGGTTTTATGTACTGGGAAATATTTATTCAAAAATTTTGTTACCATTTGTTCCCATGATGTAATGCTATTAGCAAGCAATGCATTGAACCATGAACGAGCTCTATCCTTTACAAAAAATGGAAATAATCTAAGCTTAACATCATCGTCTGAAAAATTCTCATATTTAAAAGTTTGACAAATAGCATGGAAATCATTCAGATGATTATATGGATCTTCATTTTCTAGGCCATAGAATGTTGGGAGACAATTTAGCACACTAGGTTTTAATTCAAAACTCCTAGCAGCTACATTTGGGTATCGTATGCATGATGTGCTCAAGTTAGCTAAGGGACTGAAGTAGTCCTTAAATGGCCTCTCTTGTGGTGCTGGTTGCAAATCCATCCCAATTTTATTTTTAATTTCAACGTATTTGTGTGTGCGAAATGTTTTTTTTAATTCAAAGTTTATAGGCTCAAGATTAGGTAATTTTGACCTACGACCATGCATGCAAATAAAAAAAAATGATAACAAAATTAATAAAGATAAATAAGAGGGAGAAATTACAATACTAACCTTATCACGCTGTTACAATTTGTTATGAAAACAACTCAAGCGCTATGTATAGAAAAGAAAATACGTGAAACAAATTACAATAAATTAATAGGCGGTTGAACCTACCAATTTCATAAAATAAAATAAAAAAAAATAACAGGAAAATTAAATTACAGAAATTTAAAGAAGAGAAGAAAAGAAAAGAAAATAATACTTACTTCAAAATGTTAATTCACTTCTCTTTTTTTTTTCTTTTATTTTTTTTTAATAAAAAAAAATATTACAAGGAAACAACTAAAAAAAATAAATAAAGAAGAAAAAAAAATTCTACAAATTAAAATAACTTATCTCCCCGGCAACGGCGCCAAAAACTTGTTGTGCAAATTTTATTGAACTCGCAAGTGCACAAATCTATTGTAGAATAGATCAATGGTGACGAGTGTCGATCCTACGAGGAGGTGGATTTTAATTATGTGTAGAATAAATTTTATGAGTTGATGGTTGGATTTATAATGACAATTATGTAGGCAATGTATTAATTTAAATTAAAGCTGTTGGAATAAACTATTAAAATGAAATGCTTGGATCTCCGGATCTGTACTCAACATGCACCATTGGCTTAATATTCATTATTAGTATCAATTAAATCATGAAGGGGGAACTTCCACTCATCATGAACCACACTCTAATAGATATGGTGCTAAGGGCATCCCGTGCCAAATAGTAATAACCTTGCCTAGGGAGGCGGTTATTCCAGCCGATATCCAGACAAGATTATTACTATCTGTCTACGAAAAGTCAAAACAACCACATAAATTAAAGGGGAAGGAAAAGTAAATTTACTAAATTAAGCCCATGGAGCATGTTGAGACTTCACCCTCAACCCAAACTTGAAAGGAAATTAGCCACTCATAATTTAACTAGGGGCAAAATAGGAATTTTATTAAAATACGTAGAAAATACAAGATGGAGATAGAATTACAGAAAATGGAGTCCAAAAATGGATTTAGGGGTGTCAAATTAGAGGGGGGGAGCGCCCTTTTTATAGATACACTGAGTAAATCATGGCCATCGGATTAAAATAATTTGGACGCTCAGGATTGCGCCACGTGGCAAGTTCCTATTGGATGGAACACATCATCAGGGCTGTTATTCTGTGTATATGCATGTACCGTACACACATTTTTTCGATCCACTAACATTCTGCCACGTCACCGGTCAACATTTTTTGTCCAATAGGTCGTGACACGCCGCCAGCAACGCCACATCATCGGGCCAAATGCCACATAAGCGGTTAATGCCACATCATTCGCCCAATCAAATGCCGCCACGTCATCGTATAGTGCCACGCCATCGCATGCAGTGCCACGCCAGATACAATCTGGTGAACAGTCTGGTGAGCGATGTCGTGTATGTAATGCACCATATATATCAACCGCATCAGATATGTGTGAACAAGATCAGTATATGTGAACAAGATCCATTTTTCTTTTTATGCTCCTCCTAAGGTTTTCGACTATCCTGAGTTCAAAAGTGTTGTCCGTTTTTCCATCTGATCTCTCGTTTATTGTGAAATGACCATGATATCTCCTAAAATACATAAAATACTTAATTAAAATAAAACATACATAATTAAATTACAAGGGACTTAAAGACATAAAAATAGGAATGTTAGTGAGACTTGGAGTGTAAAATGTTGATTTTCTCCATTATAAATACACACTTTCTAGTACTCAACATTTCACATAAACTTCTTTCATGATATAACCATTTAGAAACGCACTTTTAACATCCATTTGATACAAAATAAAATTCTTATGACATGTAAATGCTAAAAGCATCCTAATAGCTTCTAATCTAGCTACAGGTGTGAAACTTTCATCAAAATCAATTCCTTCTTCTTAGTTGTAATCTTGAGCTACTAATCTAGCTTTATTTCTTATAACTACGCCGGATTCATCCATCTTATTCCAAAATACTCACTTAGTACCTATGACAGATTAAAGTTCCAATTTAGGAACTAATTTCCATACATTGTTTCTCTTGAATTGATTTAACTCTTCTTGCATTACCATAATCCAAGATTAATCATTTTCCGTATCTGCAAAGGATTTTGGTTTAATTTGAGATATGAATGCAGTATGTGCACATGTGCTTCTAAGTGATGGTGGTTACACCTAGTTAAGGATCACCTAAAATTAAACCTTTAGGGTGAGAAGAAATATACCTTCACTCCTTAGGGAGTATTTGAGAGTTACCTTCATTTTACTCCATATTAGTTTGTTCTTCTTGTTGCTTTTCTTGATTCTCACAAGGTGAAGTATCTTGTTTGACATTTAAAGGTTCTTCTTGTTGTATTTCTTCATCTGCATCATTATTAACAACTTTCTTCGTAGTAGAGGGTTTAGATTTATTATATGTAACATGCATGGATTCTTCAACAACCAAAGTTCTTTTATTGTATAATCTATAATCCTTGCAAGTGTTTGAATATCTAAGAAAGATACCAACGTCAGATTTGGATCAAATTTACCAAGATTATATTTAGTATTCAATATAAAACATTTACATCCAAAAAATTTTAAATAACCAATGTTGGGTTTTCTATTTTTCCAAAGCTCATAGCGAGTTTTATTAAGATATGGTCTAATCAAAATACGATTTAAAACATACCATGGGGCATTAACAGCTTCGACCCAAAAGTAATTTGGTAATGCATTTTCATTTAACATGGTCCTAGCCATCTCTTGAATAGATCTATTCTTTCTTTGAACAACTTTATTTTGTTGTGGAGTTCTAGGTGATGAAAATTGATGTTTGATACCTAAATCATTACAAAAATTCTCAAATGTATGATTTTTAAATTCTCCACCATGATCACTTTTAATGCATATAATAGAATAACCTTTTTTCATTTTTAACCTTTTTACAGAAAACTTTAAATGCATCAAAGGCATCATCCTTATTAGCTAAGAATAATACCCATGTATATCTAGAATAATCATCCACAATTACAAATGCATAATACTTACCGCTTAGACTAGCATATCTAGAAGGTCCAAACAAATCCAAGTGAAGAAATTGAAGTGGTTTTAAAGTAGAAATATAATTTTTGTTTTTCAAAGAAGTTTTGATTTGTTTTCCAAATTGACATGCTTCATAAATTTTACTTTTTTCAAAACCGATTTTTGGAAGACCTTTAACTAAATCATTTTTGGAAATCTTTGAAATTAAATTCATGCTTGCATGTCCTAGTCTTCTATGCCATAACCAACTATCATCATGTAATGTGGAAAAACATTTATCATGAGTAGATGCACATTCTTTGTCTATGGTATAAACATTGCCACATCTATTTCCAACAAACAATACTTTGTTATCGCATGTATTCTCAATAACACATCTAGTTTTATAAAAAACAACTTTATAGCTCTTATCACATAATTGACCAATACTAATCAAGTTGTGTTTCAAATTTTCAACCAAACATACATTTTCAATAAGAGTTAAGGAAACGTTACTGATGTTACCGAATTTTAGAATCTTTCCCTTTGAGTTGTCTCCAAAAGAGACATCTCCACCATTTTTTATTTTAGTAAAACTTGAGAACCATGTATAGTTTCCAGTCATATGCCTTGAAAAACCACTGTCTAGATACCATTTATTTTTTATTTTCCTCGAACCATGTAGAAGAAATCTCAAGTCATAGATACCTAAAACGTTTTTAGTCCTTGAGTGTTAGCAATGGTTCCTTTTAGAACCTAAACACATTTTACTCCATAATATGCATTTCTTTTAATAGGATATCCAAACTTCGTGTGACAATTTTAATTGTAATAATGACATACAACATGATTGACAATGGAGGTGCTTTTCGCAAAATAATTCTTATAATATTTTAGTTTCAAATTTGGCTTTAGCCAATGCCTCATTTGTCAAACACATATTTTTATGAGCTGAGCAATTTTTCTAAGTTTTTTTGAACATGTTTGAATTTTAACACAATCTCATTGAGCTCATTACTCTTCTTTTTAAGCTCTTCATTCTCTTTATTCAAGTCATCAACATGTAATTTATCATGCTCATATGAAATACTTTGTTTACCTTTTAAAGGTACAATCCTACCATGCAATATTTCATTATCTAATTCTAGTTCTTTAATCATTTCATTTAGTAAATAATTGTATTTTTGCAAGGCATTCTTTTCATTTGAAAGTTCTAGCGTTTTCTTCTTAAAACATGTATTTTTCTTACCAATTTTTATCATATCACTATGCAACTCTTTAAAAGCATCATACAATTTATTATAAGTTGGAAGATCATTTACCTCATCAAGTTCATCTTCTTTTATTGCCATAAGTGTTAAGTTTGACATTTTTTACGATTTTTCTTCATCACTTGATTCTTCATCACTATTATTTTTTGTTGCTACCATGGCTTTCTTCTTGAGTTTGTTGAGAAGAGGGCACTCAGATTTTATATGGCTTGGCTTATTGCATTCATAGCATATGATTGCTTCCTTTTTCTCCTTTTGGTTCTTGAAGTTTCTGAAGTTTCTGAATTTTCTTCGCTCACCAGATTTATTAAAAAACTTCCTAAATTTTCTGGCGATCATAGCCATCTCTTCATTTTCAAAGTCGCTTTCCTCATCACTTTCAGGTTTTTATGCTTTCAAAGCAATGTCTTTCTTCTTCTTATCTTTGTCCACTCTTTTGGCTGCTAAATCTTCTTTATAAGAAATAAGTGAACCAATTAAATCATCAATAGACATAGTAAATAAATCTTTGGCTTCCTCTATGGCAGTTCTTTTATGTCTCCATTCCTTTGGTAATGACCTAATGATTTTCTTTACCTTCTCACTATTTGAAAAGGTCTTACCAAGTGCTCCTAAAGTATTTACAATATCTATAAATCTGATGTACATGAAATAAACACTTTCATTTTGTTCTATTGGGAATAATTCATATTGCCTAATGTATCTTCTAATTTTGGATTCTTTAACCTAGTTTATTCCTTCATAAACTTCTTTAAGTTTCTTCCTAATTTCATAAGCATTAGAACATCCTAAAACTCTCTGAAATTCTTTCTTATCTAAGGAACAAAATAGAGCATTCATAACTTTGGAGTTTAGAGAAGTTTTTCTCTTTTCCAGCTCATTCCATTCACGTGAAGGTTTCGGAATATCTTCCCCTTCTTCATCTTTGGTAATAACAATTTCCCATATTTCATAATCTAAAGCTTGCAAGTAAATTCTCATCCTAGTTTTCCAATAAGGATAATCATTACCATCAAAGAATGGTGTTCTAGTAGTGGATTGTCCTTCGCTAAAGCTAGAATCATTTTGGGTTGCCATAGATCTTTTACTCTTAGACGGTTAAGTCGTAACAAGAGAACTTGGCTCTGATACTAAATGAAATGCTAACTAGGCTATCCAAGAGGGGGGTAAATTGGGTTCTTAATCAAAATTTAAAAAACTAAAAACTTAAAGAAAATAATAAATCCACCAAATTTAAATATAAACAATTAATGTACAATGAATAATAAAGAGATAGGGTAAGAGAAAGCAAACACGTAATTTTTACGTGGTTCGGCCAACTTTTACGTCCATGCCTCCAAGCTCATCGAACTCATCGAACCTCAAGGATTTCACTAAGCGAGCCAACAAACTTACAATTGACTTTTAAGGTGTCAATAAACCTTTACAACAAGAGATTTCTATTGAGATTGACCTCAATATTACTGAACAACACTTACAATTGACTTTTAAGGTGTCAATAAACCTTTACAACAAGAGATTTTTCCCAATCTCTTAACCAAAGTGTATCCCAACACTTACAAGCTTTTAGAGCTTGCTTTAACCCATAAAGTGCCTTTTTCAATTTCAGAACTTTGTCTTCATGCCTTTTCACTTTATGGCCCAATGGCTATTTAATGTAGACTTCTTCTTCAATAACTCTATTTAGGAAAGTATATTTTATATACAATTGATGAATATTCCATTTGTCTTGAGTAGCCAAAGAAATCATAAGTCTGATAGTTTCAAGTTGAACTACAAGAGCAAATACCTATTCAGAGTTTGTGCCAGCTTTTTTACTATAACCTTTTACAACTAGCCTTGCCTTGTGCCTTTTAATTTCTCCTTTCATATTTCTTTTCATTTTGTATACCCATTTTACATTGATTGCCTTATGACCTTTGGGAAGAGTAACAAGTTCCTATATGTCATTCTTTTTAATTGACTTGATTTCTTCATCCATCACTTTTCTCCATTTTTCATCTGGCATAGCTATTCTAAAGTAGATTGGCTCACAATTAGCAAAAAGATAAAAAAGGGTCAAATTATCAAGTCTCTTAGTTACCTTATAGAGATCTTGAATATTCCTTATTCGTTCTTCAATTCTTTCATTTAAGAAATATGGTGGTGAATCTCCTCGTGTGGTTAATGTTAGTGAGATAGGTGGAGTAATTGGCTTTTATTGTTCTTCTACTTGTTTCATCTGTGTGTGATTATCTTCTTCAATAAAAGAAGTTGAAATCATCTACACCAGAGTTTAAATCTCATTCTTCTTCCTCATAAAAAAATTACATCTCGATTAATCACAATCTTTCCACTATTTGGATTGTACAATTTGTATCCTTTGAAATTATTGTCATAGTTGATGAAGATGAACTTCTCACTTTTGTCATCCAACTTGACTCTTCTCTGGTCTGGTACATGTACAAGGGCAATGCTTTCAAAAACTCTCAGATGGGCAATGCCGGGCTTTCTTCTACTCTATGCTTCCTGTGGTGTCTTTCCTTTCACACTTTTTGTTTGAAAATGGTTGGATACTGCAATGCAACAGTTTTAACTCAAAATTCTTTAGATAGTCTTTTACTTTTAAGCATGCTTCTTGTTATGTTGAGAATGGTTTAATTTTCCTTTCTGCAATACCACTTTGTTAGGGAGATCTTGGAACTATTAAAGGGCGTCAAATTCTATTTGCTTTAAAAAAACTCTACAAACTTTTTAGAAGTGAACCCTTCACCTCAATTAGAACTCATAGCTTTAATCTGGTGTCCATTTTCTTTTTCCACTGCATCTTTAAACTTCTTGAAGGCGTCAAAAACTTTAGACTTCTACTTAAAAAATACACCTAAATTTTTCTTGGAAAATCATCAATAAAGAGAAGGAAATGGTTATTTTTACCAATGCAAACTTGGCTTGAATGGACAACACATGTCAATATGAATAAGCTCAGTGGCTTCGAGCTCTAAGTTTGACTCTTTTAAAGCTCTTTCAATCACACTGTAAACATCCCTTACAAAGTTGATTGGGATGATTGATTGTAGGTAAGCCTCTCATAATGTTCTTCTTTGATAGTAAGTCTAGTCCACCAAAGTTAAGATGCCCAAACTGAAGGTGCCAAATCCAGGTTGGATCTTTATGATAATCCTTGAGACACTTTGCAACATCATTTTGAATATTTAAAGGAAATATTCTCTTCTTCGACATTCTCACCCTTGTAATTAGGTTTCCTTTGTCATCTCTTAGAAAAAACTATAATCTTTTAAGTGAATATTATAGCCTTTCTCCAACAGTTCACCTAAGCAGAGCGTGTTGCTTTTCATGCTGGTATATAACAAATATTTGAAATTAATTGGTGGCTACCATCTTTTGCACAAAAAAAATGTTACCTCTACCATTCACTGGTATTTTTGAATCGTCTCCAAAAGCAACATTGTCATTCGTAGATTCATTTAGTTCCACGAACATGCTTCTGTTTCTACTCATGTATTACTAGCACATGTGTCAAGATACCATGCATTTTCTTGATCTTCATTGGTGTCATTATGTGCTAGTAAAAGTGTACCATCTTCATCATTCTTCTCTTCAATATATTTCACTCTCTCATCAATTCTGGTACTTGGAGCTCTCTATTCTAAAGCATAATGCCCAAACTTTTGACAATTATAGCACTGTACTTGGGATTTGTTGTACCTCAATCGTGGATTGCCTCTGCCTCATCCTCTAGTTGAGGTTTCTCCTTTTCCATACTTGGAGTTGTTGAAATTCCAACCTTGTCCATGACCATGACCCTACCTTGTCCTTGACCTCTACCTCAAACATAATGCTTTTTCTCGTTGTTGAAGTTTTCTTGTCTCTTCTTTGGATAAACTTCTATCATGAGAAGTTGTTCTTCAATTCATTGCTTCTTTTTTTATTTTTCTGCATAGGCTTGCAACCTTTCTTAAAGTTGCTCGATCATCATAGCATTTAAATCTTTTATTTCCTCAATTGTCACAACAATATAGTCAAACATCGAGTCTACTGATTAAAGTATCTTTTCAATGATCTTTACCTCTTTTAACTCCTCACCATTTCTTTTTAATTCATTGAAAATAGTCACAACTTGAGTAAAATAGTCAAACATTGACTCGGATGCCATCATGTGTAAGGGCTCAAATTCTCCTTGTAATGTTCGGAGACGAACCTTCTTAACTTGTTGAGCTCCTTTGTGAAAGGTCTCTAGCTTTTTCCATTCGTCTTTTGAAGAGGTTGCATTAGTAATCTTTTGAAAACCATCTTCATCTAATTGCTAAAAGATTAGATACTTTTGCTTTATTTTCTTTCTTATTTAAATCTTTCAAATTCTCCCTTGGCAGCGCAACTAATGTAGCATCATTTTCTGGTATAGTGAAACATTTTTCCATGACTTCCCATACATCATGTGCACCCAATAAAATTCACAGATTAAGTGAGAAACTGGAAATTCTGAATGCATAGATGATCCAAAACATTGAAAAACCTTGGGAGAAACTTGAATCAACTTTTGATCCACAATCAAAGCCAGTCAACGATCAACGATCAATGGTCAACAGTTAAATGGATGGTCAATGGTCAACGGTTGGCTTAGCTCACTTGACTTGGTTTAGTTCAACTTGGTTCAACTCGATGAGTTGACTTAGTTTCTGGACAACAAACTTCCCAAGGTGAATGCGGGTGACACGACCAGCCCCGAATCCACAGGACGAGTCTACCTAATTCTATATAATCTTTCTGACGTAATCTGAATAATCAGGGTTCTACCGAAAAATCGGCAAAGTCTCCCCCATATTTATTATAAAACCAAATCCGCTAAATTATAATTCAAGCACTCCCAAATAATTTCAAATATAACCAACTTCGTCAATCAATTACCTCAACCAAAATGGCAATCACTCAATCATTCATTATCAAATAAAATACATATATTATCCCCAATCCCCGAAATATAATAAATTATACAATCCCAAATTATCTCAACAAATCAATTGATAATTCATAACATCACAACGTGGCCATAAATCCAAAAATAACTATTGTGACTGGGTCGACTGTTGTACCTACGAATCACCTGTTGATGGGGGGGGGGGGAAATATAATAAAATGGAATGAGTATAAAACTCAGTGAGCTCAGGAGTGGATAATAGTTTTTCAACATAATTTTACTCTAAATTAATTAATCATATCAAAATACCAACTCATTAAAATATCACAAAAACTTAAATAACTTATTAAATCAAATCCATGTACTCAAATAACGATAATATACTGCATAAATCAATGGAGATTTATAATACTTATAACATCAATATCGAAATACCAAAAACTATCACCAAACAAGTACCCAGGGGAAATAATCTCATCATATCCGAACCTCGACGGACGGGCAATGACGTACTGTCTGGGTACCATCACGCCCCGGAGCTACACAGATAGACAGGGAAAAGCCATATCATATCTCATCATATCCGGACCTCAACGAACGGGCAATGATGTACTATCCGGTAATCTGCCCCTGAGCTACATGGATAGATTGGAACATATCATCTCATATCTCATCATATCTCGTGCATGCATAATCTCGCCCCCAAAGGACAAAGTCGCCCAAGTACACGCCCAAAGCCTCAGATGTACTCGGATGAGCCCCAAAAGCTCAGTATCTCATCTCAGATCATTTGTATTTCATTATTAGTATCTCTGTATTCATCATACCATATACATATCTCATCTCATCTGTATCACTGTATCCGAAAGAGGAGGGTACTGTCTAATGATTTTAAAAACAATCAATCATTTTGCTCATATGCATATACCTTTGAACATATATACATGAACATATAATCTCATTCAAATCTTATCCAAAATCACATTCAAATCTCATTTCCTTTTTCATTTAATATCTCTTAAATCGCTTTTCTTTTCTTTAAAATATTATCATGCATATTCAAAATCGGAACTAAAATTATTAATCAAACACATTTCTCGTAATAAATACCACAATAAAATCCATTTATATAAAATCATTAAACCGAAGCCTTTAAAATCAATCTCGCAAACATGCTTTACCATATTTTAAAATCATAATAAACTACAATGAAAGTACGTTTTGTATATTCCACTCACAAGGATTTTGTCCGAACTCGAATCGACAACGCCCGCGGGTTGATTCTCGTTTGCGGATCCTCCTAATTTAAGGAAATAACATAATTACTAATCATAATCACGAATTATAGCTAATACACTCGAAACGGCATTTATCTGTAATAAAATATTCTCGAATTCGTAAAATTACCAAAATGCCCTCGACATCAAAATTCATCAAATTATCCTCAGAATCACATATTATCAAACTATCCTCAATTCTGATTACAAAAATATTTACAAGTTTTGAATTTACAAAATTACCCCTGAAAAACTATAAAATTACCAAAATACCGTTAACGACGTAAATTATTGAATTACCCCCCGAAAGTCAAATTACCTAACTGCACTGATATGAAATTACCAAAATGTCCACCAATTTTAAAAATTACAGAATTATCCCAAAAGTTTGTGAATTTACCCAATTTACCCCTAACCGTCAACGGTAACCGGAACTCATTCAACGGTGACGCAAAGCTCAGATCTGCTAGATCTGACCTAGGTGAGTCCAATTGTGTCGGCGGTGACCTCCCACGCGCGGCGGTAATGGCGGATCTAGCTCCCCAAAAACCGTGAGCTTTCAAATACAATCGGCGGCAATCCTACATTTCTTCTGTGTGATGGGGTTGGTTGGAAGCAATGAGGGAAGGCGAGAACAAGATCAAGCGGTGGATCGCCTAAAACTGACGAAATCAAAGGCGAGCAAAATGGGTGTTGGTCGTAGGTTTTCGAGTTCGTTTGCCGGCGTTCTGGTCGGTTTTCGGTGTAGGTGTTGGCAACAAATAGTCGGCCAGCAGTCAAGCTTCAGATCGGTACGAAGCGTGGCCGGTGGAGTGGCCGGAAAGCCAAGATCCGGTAGGGTCAAAGTCGCGGGTTGGGTCGGGTCGCAGGTCATCGATCTCTCTCCTTCCATTCTCTCTCTCTCTCTCTCTTTCCATTTTAGGAAAGCCAAATGTCTCTCTCTCATCACTTTCCATTTATAGTAACCATTCCTTTTTTTTTTTTTAAGCTTAATACAAATTAAGCTAATTCCGGACTCGAGTGCTAAAATAAGATCCGATTACACGGCCATTGGATCGCGTCTGAAATGTCTCGATTTTGTGTCGCGACAAATTTGAATTATTTCAAACGCGATCAATTTTAATAATTGCGACCGATTACTCGTAATGATTTTAACAATCGGACTTTTTAAAAAAAATTGCGACGAAAAATAAAAATAACATCACACTCAATTAAATAATTTTGATGCATATGTTACAACGGGCGCGTCCTAATCCGATTGGGTTGATTTTTGCTATGTCATATTCCTTTCATCGAGCTCCTTGATTTGATATGCTACCCTACTATATGAAGCACCAATTGCTAGCTTTGATGCCACTTTGTTAGAGAGTTTGAAGAATAAAACACAAATTTTATTAGAGAAAGCTCAAGAACATTACAAGAACAATTCACACACTCTCACAAATCACTCTTAAAAGCTATGTTTTGCTGCTAATGCTTTCTTCTTCTTACAATTGATCCATACAACACAAATGGCGTTGGTATTAATCGTAAATGAAACACAAACATAATCATAACAATATACATCACCTAACACGTTCCACTAAACTTTCATCATAACAAACGTATTCCACTCACCTACCCTGCTCTAAAGGAATCCTTTAATGGCATCCAAAGTGTAAAGCTAATCTCTACTCAATTAGGTGCTTCATGGACATAACATTGTAGGACCATGATGATGGAGCATAATGACGAAGGGCCATGTACAACTCAACACCTCATTCCACTTAACGAATTATTCGTCTAAAATAAATTTATTGTTTTCAACAATATAGACATTTAATATGGATTTAGATTTAATTTAGATAATCATTAATTTATACAGTGTGTATGTCCTAGGGGAAAATGTCAGCAATTTCCTACAGAATACTTTTGAAATGAGTTGATTAACCATCTGTTGAAGGACAATGTTCATTTTCATTCGTACTTGGGATTTTAATATGATTAATCAAACAGATTGCTTTAGTTTTACCATTGACAATAAGGCACAATGAAACTAAATGAAGAAAGTAGCTCTTATGAGATAAATTTTGTCACCTCTTGGCATGGAATCTGATACGACTTTGGATGTGCGACGTCGTCCGCAATGTGCAGTCAAGAGGAACCCGAAATATCATGCATGAAGTCACGTTTGCATGCAAGGGCATTATCATGCAGAAGTCACGTATGCATGCGAGCATGCAAGGGCCACTTACTCAAGTTCTTGTTCCATTATGGCCAAGCAATTGGGAGTGATAATAACCACGTGTAGGAACGCGTCATAGTTTATGTTGTTTTTCTTTTTCCCCTTAACTTTATGGTAGTGATATGGACCTTTAATTTTGACTATAGTTGCTGAAGTTGGGTAGTGGAATGATTTGTATTTACGCTATTTGGAATCAATTAAAAATATATCAAATATTTTCAATTCAATTTTCAATGTGGTTTGTTCTCACCCTAAGGTGGTGTTTGGGTTGAAGAAATGATTAGAGACGAGAGGAGTGGAGAGGAGAGGAGAGGAGAGGAGTGGAGAAGAGAGGAGAGTAAATTCAAACTTCATTGTTTGGTTTGGTAAGAAATTCTAAATGAAAAGGGATTGATTATTTTTTACTTGGACAGTTTAACCCTTTGTGTTAAGATTTTAATATTTGATATTAAGTGAAGTTAAAAAATTAAAATAAATCTACAAAATCATAATAAGAAAAAAGTCTAAATTATTATTAAATTATATTATCTAGGGATTTGAAATTTTTTTCAAAAAATATTAAATTATAAATTAACTTACTCTAAAAAATAGAAAATTAAAACAAGTAGAATTGAAAGAAAATTTATTATGAACTGATTTGATCTTTGTTAATTTTTCTGCGTTTATAATTTACAAATAAAAGTATAAATAAATATACATCATATAGAAGATAATCTTCATTTAGTTTTCAACATTAAAATAATGGAATTCTAGTTTTCTTTCCTCAATTGCTAGTTTTCAACATTAAAATAATGAAATTCTAGTTTTTTTTCCTCAATTGTTTTTTTCTTTGTTTTTCAGAAAAAAAAGATTAATTAATTAAGTGAAAATCTGAAGTTTCTATTTTTGTAATTACATCTCTCTTGTATTGGTAATTTATATTTCTATATTTCATATTAAATAAATAAATAAATAAGTCTATTTATTTTGTTAAGTTTCTTAAAGCATTCATTAAATTTAATTAATATAAAATTATTTATAATATTAAATTGATAAAATAAAATTATAAATAATAATTATTAATGGCATTCAATAAGTTAAAAAGTTGAAGGATAATTTAAAAAGTTTTGGTTTCCAACATAAGGGGAATTTGAATTCTTCACTCCTTGGGGTGGAATTCAAATTCAATATTATGATGGATATTAAATTCTAATGGAAATTAGATTCTTATACATTTTGTCTAACCAAACAATGGAAATAAAAATATAATTTAAATTACTTTCCTCTCCTCCATTCTCTCCTCCCAACCAAACATCACCTAAGAGAATATTTGCTATCCTTTGCAATCATTAAGGAACCTTTGACCGGGGCCTATCAGAATCACATGACCTGATGATGTGATTGTGGTACATTTTCTGGAGCATTACCGTGAGCCTGGTTGGAGAAAACAAGCAAAAAGCCTACCAGAAATAACTCATCTAATCTTTCCTAAGATTTGTAGGAGATTTCGACAAATTGCAATTAAATAATTTTATGGATAGAATTAGACCTGCTCTTAGTTTCCTTCTCTTCTGTGGATGCCCGCTCGAATTTTCAGGCGGATTTGAGCTTTCACTATATTATGATATGCTTTTACGCCATTGTGAAATTCCAAATCGGTAAGAAAATTTCTGTAAGCGTCTACAACTGAGGTTTTCCTTATAGAGTAATTTTAAAATAAAGAAATTTCTTACTATATGAAAGTAAGGAATAAGGTAAAGAATAAAAAAAATATATTTTAATATACTACAGGATAAAATATATTGTATTATATTAAAATCTGTATTTTTTTTATTTTTTAACTTATCCTTTCTCAAATATGGTAACAGATTCACTTACACACACACACATATATATCTAACACTGTTATTGCCTGCAAATTAAAGGAATACATATGTCGGGTCAAATAATATATTGTGTATATATATATATCTTCTATTATCTTTTAATTTACAAATTCTGTATTCATCATATGAGCCATTGAAAATTGCTTCTGAAGATAACCACATTTTGTCAGTTCTGGCCACATTTTCCAAATTAAATTATTGCTAATAGTTTGTCTTGGAATTATCTACGCCCCAGTCACCCATCTTGGCACTCTCGGCTACTTCATTCTCTATATATACATTATATGTTTATTAGATCATATCAGAATCACGAACTCGCAAAAGCAACTTAATTACTTTTTAATTTTGATTCCGGAAGTAGATATCTTTTCTTATTTCAAGATTATGGAAACTACCTGCAGAGGTTTTTAGGCTAATTTTAGTTGAATATCATTTATAATTCTTATTTTAATATATTTAAGAATAATTTTTCCAGTATAAATTTTTTAGGTAATAACAATTGGTCGGAGGAGATCGTCCTCCTATTTCCTCTTCTTAGTGTTGCTGATGTTGATAATGCAAATGAAAATCTTGATATTTTTGTTGTCCCTCAGTATGGGAGAAATACTGACCATACTGGTTAATTATCCTATTACTGTTTTGTGTTATGTTTAACTGAATACAATGATGAGTACTATTATCTGTCAATTATGTGACTGTTAGTATAGTTCAATTTAACTAATAAAATCTCTTGAGATATACAAAGAGATTTTATTTGTTTATTTACGTGTATCGTGTTTTCCTGCAAAAGGAATAAATAAATAAATATTGCTCCATGTCAGTGTGTTAACAATGATTGAGTTAGTACATCCTTGTCAGCTTAATTAAGCTCTTTCTTCTTGAACATTAACAAACTCCATATAATGGTTAACTAATTCTTGCCCCTAGCATGTGATCTTGTATCATAATTTATTAAAATACACAATGTAAATTTACAATTTCAACCTTTAAAATAGTCATGCTGTTTAGAGGGCTTAAGCTTTTCAACATGATCATCAGCCATAACCACTATTAATTTGTTAATTATTTTGTTAAATAATGCGAAGCTACAAATTTTTGTCTGTGAATGTGGAGTTAAAAATATATCATCATATATATGGTCCCATCATCTGAACATTATTTTTTAATAATTATGTAGAAGATCTATTAATTAATGGATTAAACATTATATAACTTCAATTTTAAAAAAGAAAATTCCAATTTTAAACTGTTATTGCCTCAAATTAAAGAAATATATTTATCAAGTCAAAAATTATATATCCTCAATTTTCTTTTAATTTACAAATTATTGTAGGCATTGAAAATGTTTCAGAAAAACCCAAATTCCAAATTAAAATAATAATATTTTGAAAGAAAAGTCTCTATTTTTGCTATTAGATTATCTTGTATTTTCTTATTCTCCAATCACCCACCTTGGCACTCTCGGCTACTTAACTCTCTACATGTACAAAAGATTTTATAATTTTTTAAAATTAGCAAGTCATCCTTGGATCATAATTTATTGAATGTACAAAAAAAATTATAATTTCAGCCTTCTAAAACAGTGTTGTTTAGTAGGTTTATCAACACGTTATTCAATCGTAGTCGCGATTAATTTGTTAATTGTTTTGTTAAATAATATAAAGTTACAAAAATTTGATCTCTGAACGTGGAGTTAAAAGCCTCTCGTTAGTATATCTGGTGTCGAAAATTTGATGCACAAATAAATATGATCTATCTTTGGAGTGTTGGGTGTTCTCTTTAAATTAGTAGGGTCTTACTAAATTTTTTTCACCTTTTACCATTTTTTGAGAATGGGTATGTTGACAGTTTTATGTTTTAAAGATAAAATAGTTAAATTAAATTTATGTTAAAGCAATTTTAGTGGATTACTTGGGAAAAAAGAAAGTCAAGAGATTTAAGTCACAAAAGATTAATTAAGACTTTAATAATTTAATTAATTAATTATCATCAATCTCCTTTTTTATTAAAAATTTTTAAATTAATAAGAAATTTTATGTAATTATTTTTTTTTCTAATGAGGAATTTTGTAGTAATTGCCATACATATGGTCTTGGGAGTTCGAAACTGTGTAAATAAACGTAGTGAATATGTATGGACTTCCATATTTCATAGTCAATGAATTGAGCAATTAAGTCAGGAACTCTATAGTGTATATGTATGAAAATTACTGATGGCTTGGTAATAAAACAAGCTTAAATAAATGCATATTCTCATACATAGTTTACAGATACGGTACAGTGTCAGGTGTTAAATTTTTTTAGTATGTCATCATGATTTTACTTGAAGGTTAAATTACATATAATGACATACACTATTTAAAATAATTTAATAACCACTGCAATACTTGAATTTGTTGAACATTACTCTTATGTTGTTGTATGTTACATTTTATAACTTTTTAGCATGATCCCTAATTTGAATTCAAAGACTGATTCTAAGACATTTAAATTTTATCGGTTGCTTCTTTTCACTAAATATCACTTGTTCTAATACGTTTCATCTTAATCGAAAGTTAAGAATTCTGACTTTATACTAGTGGCTCATTTAAGTCTAAATATACTCTATGCAATCAATTTTATTTCTGTTTATGTTTCAACTTTTTGTATTACTGTTTATTTTTCAACAAAGAGCGTGAGGTGTTCTTGAGGGTGCTCTTTAGGTTCTGGTTTTGTTTTGGTCTTGAATATTCGGAAAGGTAAATTGCCATTTCTAGATAGTAGTGGTCGTTAAGTCTATTAAAACTGCCGTACAAATCTCATTCGTTCATACAAACACAATTAACAACCATGCATGGATATTAAATCAGAGATTCTGAGTGTCAAACACTCTAATTGCTCAACGAGAATGACTCAAAACACTAATATGCATAACCCTCCTAAATTGACTATCTTCAAACTACCTCCTTATTTTTTAAAAACCTCAATTTGCCCTCTATTTTAATTAAGAAGACAAAAGATTTTATCAACACACCCTCATTTTTACAAAAATGGAGTAATTCTGAAATTAACCCTTAAAAATAGTTGAACTATCAAAATTAATACTTTGATTTTAAGCTTTTTCAATTATTTTTTTTCTTTATATGTTAGAAAATTAACTTTTGTTGAAAATGAATTTTTAATAAAAAAAATTAAATTGGCAATTAGAAATTTTTATTTCCCTGACTATCCTTGTTGGCAAATGTCTAAAACAGCCTAGAAGAAACATTTCTAGTTTACAAATTATTGTAGCCATAAGAAGTGAAAGAAAAGACTTTACATGTTAATTACTTTAGTTTCTCTTGTAATGAATTATTGCTATAGCATGCATGCTCTCACATAATTGGCATAATTCTCGCACAATTTAGCTGTAGTTGTTAATCCTTTATCTACTTATTTACCATGCCCAGGTAAATTGGCATTCTATTTTGATTGAAAGTGAGCCATTAGAAAAAAATTCAAAAACAACCGCATTTAGACAGTTATGGCTACATTTTCCAAATTAAATAATGGGTGGGTTTTTTTGTATTTTAAAAATTACTTTTAATACGCTATTATTTTGTACACTGTTATTTTCTATACTCATATACTAAATATAAAAAAGGGAGATTGTCAATTTCTCCCTACTATAATCAATATAAATTACTTACCCCTTATTGTTTTATAATAGCCAATAACTCCTAACAGCATAAGTTTATAATTTACTCTGTTTTCAAATACACTTTTATTTA
>JASUUG010000845.1:0-46795 GCA_030449905.1 Luvunga scandens | reverse complement strand
AGTCCAGTTTTTATATATTGCAGACGACATTCTTAAGCAGTGATACTTTGCTAGAAAACTGTAGATCTGTTAATCCAATCAGCATTTCGATGAGGGTTCGCAGAGCCACGCATTTATATATTGTATCATGAAAGTGAGGATGTAGAAGCTTATAAATCAGGTGAAGTAATAATTTGGTTGCTTATTTGCTGCAATCACAAATGGCTCAATTGCTGCATTAGTGTTCAACCTGTGACCAATTGAAGGCATTAAAGAACATACTCAATTTAGATATTGAATTTATATGCTTCACATGTTTAAGCTTCTAGGAAGACTTTTACCAGTGGTTGATGAGCTGATGATAGCCAGAGTCATTTACAAACACATAATCTTTTGCCAGCTGCCATATTGAACCTTCGACACTGTGTTCAGATGGTGTGTATACTTTGCTAATGGCACCACATTGATCTCCATCAGGATGTGGCAAGCTTAATTCTACTGCCACTGGTTTCAAAGTCCCATCATCTTTCAATGAACGGATAGTCCTGGACGCATAAGTCTTTCTGGAAGTAGAGTTTACCCTCTTCAAATATGGCATCAGTGCATCATGGTGATCTAATGTAAATAGCTTATTTTTCTTGATTGCCTATAGCATCGTATATTCATTATTGGCTTATGGTAAACATTTAGTAAATTCTTACTAGAAGCATCCAAAAAGAACTAACTGGAATATATAATTGAAAATTAGTCTAGAATACACCTCATCTACTGTAAACCCATCTAAGTTATTCTCAATGTCTTGTTTGGTTATTGCACTTTCCTAATGACCATACTTTTCAGGGTTTAGCTTACTTGCTAGCAGGAATCCCTGCAATCAACTTGATAATATTAATTATTAAAGACGATGAATGACAAAATCCCTGCAATTCCTCCCTTTAACTATTGAGAAGAATACAAACCTTACTTCAAGACAATGAATGACAGTAGGGTTCAGTCCTCCAGCATTTCCCTAGCAAGCTTTTCATTAGTTCTCCATGCAAACATATCCTCTGCTCCAAATTATTGAAACATTGAAAATATGAACAGAAAAAGCTCCTTATCTATAGAAGTTACTCAGCTTTCGAAAATGTAATTGAAGTGTGCATTACCTTTATTACTTGTGGCTTTGGAAATTCAAAGAGCTTTTCACCATTAGTTCTAAAAATTTCCTTTAGCATTTCTAAGGGGATGTTTTGTATAAAATTGATAAGTAAAGAGTTATCAAGTAGATCAATTCCTCCTTCATAGAGTTTTAACACATCTTCAAAGGAGTCAAATTCATTTGTAGGATTACTTATAACGCCTAATGCTGCTTTTAGGACTTATAAGTAAAGCTCATGAGAAGATGCAGTCTGCTCTCGCTGTTAGGATATGTTTTAATGACAAAACACTTTTAGTGACTGTCAATATTACTGTTAAAACTTCCAATCACTCAAAACTTCCAATGAAACAATACTAACATCGGTGATAACTTGATACTCAACTCCCCAACCAAAAGTAAGAGGATAAATATGAATGTATCATGCAATACTTATAGAAATGTCAAACCTTCTTGTGTTAGAGGTCAACCTGTTCTTCCCTGGTGAAGATAAGGGTACTCCGCTGACCCTCTAAGAACAAGAAGCTCATAGGTTTTACCTTTTCAGGGTCACCTAAATCATTGTAGTAGGCACAGTCATAAATTCTGTCATATTCATGGAGCTCTGATGTTGCATCTCCTCTCAAGTCCAGGAGTTCTTATTCTCTATAATAATGTGGTGGCTCTGGTGTTTCACTTGGAAGATATGTCTATACAACTAGTCCAGATATCATAAATAGAAATGAGATGTCGCGTAGGAATTTTGCATTCATTGCTACTATTTTCTTAAACATACAATTACTTGCCTTGTTAGCAAAGAAAAACAGTCTGTTTTATAATACTTAGCAAGATAAACCCATGAGTTGCAAACGAAATGGACTCTACCTTGAAGAGGAACATCTTCTAAGGTGAGAGTCTTCAGATAGAATTCACTGTGATGATGGGTTTCTTATTATGAATGCCCCTGGTACTCCGATCCCCTCGTCCCAACCGAGTGTAATTGCAATCCATTCTTCCATGTACGCTGGCTCTCCAAGCTTTCCAGCTTGCACACCATATCCTAAAAACACAAATCAATCGCATTTTGCACCTATCAAATGTTTGGTCATATTTATGCATGGTTTCAAAATGTGAAGCTTGTGCATGAGTCAAGTCATGATCAATTACTTCAATCTAAACAAACACAGATGGAAAAAGTTCTTAACCGTTTAAAAGCACTTTTAGGAAAGCAGAAAATCACTTCCAAAATGCGGCCAGAAATGTCAAAATTAACTCACCTATGGGTTGCCCATTAACAGAACCGATGAGTAAGGACCAAGATATGATGCATGGAAGTCATTCAAGTCTAAAACATTCTTCTTCATCAAAACAACCTTGCCCTTGTGATCTTTTTGCACTCACCGGTCTCACATTTCGTCTTCTCTTTGTCTTTCTCTTTTGTGATTGCACTAACCATCTCTCCAGATTGTTGCTTTAAGTTGATGTTCAGAAAAAATATCGTCAGTGATGTGTGAAGAGATTTAATGTGGTGCATGTGTTTATGATGGGCCAAAAAGAGAGATTAAATTGACTGTTGGGGAGGTTCACTTGTTCATTGATGAGCGAATTGCGTTCCTGAATCCTCTCATCGCCATTATTTTCCCTGCAACTCACAAGGATTGTAAGACACATTGCATTTCTTGAATCTCTCTTGAGAGTCTTCCGCTAGAGAGTCTGCCGAATGCTCCCCTGCATTGCTTGATAAGTACACATGGCAAAATTTGATGGAATTTACAAAATTAGAATTCATTATAAAAGAAAAGGTAATCAATTTTTATTTATTATTTTTGTTAACCCAATTTGATTAGATATAAATATTACAATTGGCCAAAGCCTTATTCTCCTATCTTCGGCTGAAGTTGATGAAATGAATATAAACAAAATTTAAATTATTTTGCAATGCTACATTGATACAAAACTTACATATACTACTACAACAATCCAAATACAGAAGCTCTAAATTGAAACGCTGTTGGGAATTCCTCTTCCCGTAAGCCCACCTTCACTACTAGGAACAAGCAAAGTGTATGGCATTTTCACTGGGCCGAACCGATTCTTCAAATTCTTATTATAGTTTCGGCTGATAATTTTTTCCTCAACTTCTGCCAGTTTCTTTCCAAATTCATCAAATGCTTGCAATGGGACTTCATCTGATGTCCATTCTGGGGTGTCTCTTTGTCCAAGATAAACTTCATCGGTTGAATGCCTTGACAAGATTTCAATAAGGGAAATGCCTAGAATGGCCTGCAGTTGAGCAGTGATTGTTTTCAGGAAAACTTTGTCAGGATTGGATTCAAGCTCAACATATTCTGGAGTTCCTTCTTCAGGCATGAATCTGCGACTAATGGTAGGGCGATTGGGAAGGTAGCCGGCATAAGGGTACTGTCCAAAGTTGATTGCTGCATGGAGAGCTGAAGCCACCCAAATGATGATGGTGCAAGAATCTATCAGCTCTTTGCGGTTTTGCATTTTAGGCCACCAGGGCTCGTCTTTCTTGTCACCATGTCCCTCCTCCCGGAGCTCCTTCCACCAGGACTGGAGTTCAGAGTCCTCTTTAACCATGTCATCATTCTTGTAGTAGAAGGAACAATAGTCCTGAACCCATTTTTTGATTGATGCCCAAATCTCAAGCCCATCAACAGCGTATGGATAGTCTTCTATCAGTAAACGAAGACCATGAGGAGAGTTGGGATCCTCAACTGCCATTCCTCTGAATAGAACAAAAGCAGTTTTTGCCAAAATTAAGTAAAACTTGAAGCTCTAAATTTTGCTCAATATTCATACTAATTGTTATGCAACTGCATGGTATAGACTAGACAACAAGATTTACCGCTTCTTGAGATCTTCNGGAGTGCTTGCTCAGGAAAGCTCCAGCTTTTATAAAGTGCAGATGACAATTCCATGGCATACTTTCCAGGGAAACTGTGGTTTCCAGCACTCCACCAGCATTAATAAGGATCTGCCGAGCAAATGCATTTATGTTCATTGTATCACGAAAGTGAGGATGTAGAAGCTTATAAATCGGGTGAAGCACACTTAGTTGCCTATTTGTTGCAATCACAAATGGCTCAATTGCTGCATGAGTGTTCAACCTGTGATCAACATAAAAGATATTTAAGACATACTCAAATTTGATACAGAGTTTAAATACTAAAATTTGATAGAGTTTAAATGCTTCCTTCAGGCATAGATTCATACCAATGGCTAATGAGCTGGTGATAACCAGAGTCATTTACAGCCACATAAGCCTTTGCCAGTTGCCAAACTGAACCTTTAACGCCGTGTTCAGATGGTGTGTATACTTTACTAACAGCACCATATTGATCTCCATCAGGATGCGGCAAGCTCAGTTCTATTGCAACTGGTTTCAAAGTCCCATCAGTTTTCAAGAAAAGGATTGTCCTAGATGCATAAGTCTTCGTAGAAGTAGTGTTTATCCTCCTCAGGTACGTCATCAGAGAATCATGGTGATCTAATATGAATAGCTTGTTCTTCTCAATTGCCTATGTCATCATACACATTATATTTTTTTGCTGATTGTTATTAATTCTAAAACATCCGAGGAAAAGCAACTGAAAATTTACAATTGAAAATAGGTCTAGGAACATTACCTCATCTACAGTCAGCCCATCTAAGTTATTCTCAATGTCATTTTGGGTTACTGTACTGTGCTGATTACCATATAGTTCGGGGTTTAGCTTACTTGCTGGTGGGAATTCCTGCAGATGGTAATAATTATTAGTGATGATAACATCTCTTAAGAATCAAGTGAGAGAAATGAATAACGAAAATTTGAATTTGAACATAAGACTCCAAATTTCTTTAGTATCTATCAAGTTTCTTGGCAAGCAATAGTAGAAGCAAGATTACAATAAAAGTCTTACTTCAAGACAACGAATTATGACAGGGTTCAATCCAGCCAGCATTTCTCTTGTGAACTCTTCATCAGTCCTCCAAGCAGACTTATCCTCTGCTAAAAATTATTGAAACATCAAAAACATGAATAAAAAAGTAGGCACAAAGTCTCCAATATAGTAAGTTCTCAGAAATGTAATTGAAGTGAACAATACCTTTGATTACTTGTGGCATTGGAAATTTCAAGAGATCTTCACCGTCAGTTCGAAAAATTTCCTTGAGCATTTCAAAGGGGATGTTTTTTCTAATATCATCAATTAAGTTGTCAGGCAGATTAATCCCTCCTTCATAGAGTTTTAGAATATCGTCAAAAGAGTCAAATTCATTTGGACTGCTGTCTAGAGATTCCAATGCTGGTTTTATGACTTGAGCTATGGACTTGAGAGCAAAAGCAAGGAAATCTGACATCTTCAAATGACCAAATCGCTCATCTCTTGGAACATATATGTTTAAGCTATTGACAATTGACAACCTGCTCTCGCTTTTAGAATCTATTATGATAACAACAAAATACCATTAATGAATGCATCAATGCTACCGATAGAACTTCAATTACTTGAAAACTAGCAATGCATAGAGTACAGTTGTCGTCCAATCTACATAAGATTTAAGTTAACTTTAAAATTATTAGACTTTTGTTACTAGTAACTCAACCTCCCTAACCACAAATAAGCTCTTGATATGTGGAATTAAGTACTAATTGAAATATCTAACCTTCTGCTAGTTTTCGGCCTGTTCTTCCCCTACGAGGATAAGGGTAATCAGCCGACCCTCCAAGAACTGGGCGTTCAAACTTTTGCCCCTTTTAGGATCACCCAAGTCATTGTAGTAAGCATAGTCATAGACTCTGTCATGTTCCTGAAGCTCTGCGGTGCCATCCCCTCTCAAGTTCACCAGTTCTTGTTCCCTATAATAACGCAAAGGCCCTGGTGTTTCTCTTGGAAGATAAGTCTGTATAAATATCACACGAACAAAAATAAGACATCTGACTAAAATGAATTGTGAATTCAATTTCATAACTTTCTTAAATATACAATTACTTGCCTTGTTAGTGAAGAAAACACGATCTGTTTTGTCATCTTTCACAGGGTAAACCCACGAGTTGCAAACAAAATGGACACGATCTTCGCCAGGAACATCTTCAAGGGTGAGTGTCTTAAGATAAAATTCACTGTGATGATTGTTTCTTATTAAGAACGCCCCCGGAATTCCAATGCCCTCATCCCATTCAAATGTAACATTGAATGCAGACTCCCCTGCTGCTAATGGTGTGCATTTAGGAATCCACCCTTCTAAATGTGCCGGCTTCCCAAGCTTTCCAGCATGCAAACCATTTTCTACAAACAGGTATCAATTTCATTCACCAGCAATCGTCAAAAACATCAATTAAAAACATATGATCAATTTTATTATTTCAACATTAAAACTGCTTTTCAAGAATCATAGACTGTTCCTTCATGCTATTATTAAAATCGGACAAGAGGTAGAGACACGTGTACTAATTTATTTATGGGATTGGGTGGGGGTTAGTTGTTGGAGGGAAACAGCCTGTGTCTGTCAAAATCACCTTTTATGACATGGGAATTGATGTAAGATGTAAACTATCAAATAGAAAATGACTTCTTTTTTTGTCCCCCCTTAAAAGAAAAATCATAACTACTAAAGCTTAAATCATCACGTTCAACCTACTAAACAAATCAAACTATCAACACATGAAAAAGACAAAAGAAACACCAAAATATAGAACCTAAAGTTGCTATATTTTTATTTAACTTGAAGGGTGAATAAAGCTTTTGATTTCATCACTTACACTAGATGATAACAATTTCTCAACAAATCAACTTAATATTCGGCCTCAAAAGCACTAATGACTTGACCCCCATACCAAGTATTATTTACTTGGCATACACCTTAAGCCGAGTAGTGCCATATGTCAAACTGTGGGTTTGATCATTACACTATTGTTACAGGTACCGAATTCTTGCAACTTGAAAAATTACAAATTTTATGTCCCAAGTTATAAAAAAAGGGTACCCGTTAAGAATATTTATCTACTATTGCTGTCTAAGACCACAATATTTATTTTCAGGCCAATTTGACCCATATACACCATAACAAAGATCAGTTTAAAAATAAAGTAATAGAAAACCTATGAAGACATAAACCTAGTTAAAAAGTAAAAAAAAAAAAAAAGGAATAAAGAAAGAGCATCTTGGAGAAGAGACATTGACTTATTGAGAGTCTTGAGACTTAAAAGAGTCTTCTTAGTAAGGCAGGAGGACCAGCTCGGAATATAAGCCCTTTGTTTTAAAAATAAAATAAAATAAAATAAAAATAAATTCAATCCACTCCATAGTTAATTACAAGAAAAGCCTTTCTAAGTGTTGGAAGGAGCTGAGGCCACACCTCACATGCATGTCCCTACCAATGTCCGCAAGCCATGAATGATAAATCAGAATGGTGAATAATTCTGTTGGACCGTACTTGCTGGCCTCTGCGATCATCGACAACTTTTTGTTTTTTAATTTTTTTTAATTTTTTGTGCTGATATGACCCTTTCCTTCAAATATTTAGAATTTATAATTTTAAAAAAAAGCAAATGATTTAGAAAAAAATGGTTTGAGTCATGACAGGGGTTAAAAGAGAACACACACATAGATGTATAGATATTTTTTTTTGTGGTCACCATAGGAGCATCAATTCGAAGGTGAGAGGCGTGGAAAGCAGAAAAATCACTAAAATAAAAAATAAATAAATAAAACATTGAAGCCAGTCAAGCCACTAAACTTTTCAGATGATGTATTGTTTTCTCCGTAAAAAGCACTTTCCCCGTTTCTACAAGCAGCTAGGAATTTGCTTCTCCATGGAATAATAATACTCAAACAAACCGTACCTCTATTCGCAATAAATTAATTAATATCTATTTAAAATAATTCCAGCAACCTCTACAAAACTAAGCACAGCAAATTAATTGGAAAACCACTTCTACCGAAGCAAAGCCAAGAATCACTTACTCCAAGACAAACCCCAAAGGAGCTTAAAGAAAAAAAAGGCAAGAAAAAAACTCACTCACCCTCAGGCTCGCCATGACTAGCACTGATGAGTTGCAGAGTGACTTTTCGGCCAAGCAACTCATGAAACCGATCAAGAAACGATGCATGGAAGTCATTGAAGTCCAAAACATTCTTCTTCATCAAAACAACAGTGCCCTTTATCTTCTTGCACTTGCCCTTTTCACATTTCATCTTCTTGTTGCCATTATTATCATCATGGTCATCACCACAACATGTGATGGCATCAATGATATGCCCCAGCATCTTTCTAAAGAATATAATTACTATTAGCTAGCTAGATTGGTTACGCAGAAAGAAACAAGATGAAAAGAAAAGGTTGGGCTCGACGCATGTACTTATAGGCAAATAAATAAGAGTGAGAGGGAGTTTGAAAAAATTCACTAAGAAGAAGCTCCACTTGCTCTTACATGAAAATGAAATATTTTACAGAGCAACGGAGCTTTTCATTTTGTTATTACTTTCTTTGTTACGAATCTTTTGTCTCAAAAAGACTTAATTCGAGTCTTCTCCCTTAGGTCTCCGCCCAGTTGCGTGACGACGACCGACCTAGAAGCACTACTCGTTTTGGATGAGCGTGTGATGCACGGTCAATAGCTTATTGGAAAATGCAAATGTAAAGTGATTGATTAATTTGACTTTTTTTTCCTCTGTGAGGAAAATTGATTTGTTTTTGTGACTCAACTAACAATTTAGACCACCAGAATTCTTTTTTTTTCCAAAACAAAGTCCATAGACTATTGATGTTCAACTCAAGTTTTCTTCTTGGAATTTGTTAGGATTAATCTGAATCAATTTTATTACGAAATATTATAATCTAATCAGGAGTTTTATAAATATTTGTGATATAAAATTTGTGAGGACTAATGTGAATCACTTCTATTATGGTATATCCTAGCAGACTTTTATTTTCATACAAAAACAAATCTATCTTTAACATACTTAATCTTTTACTTATTAATTTAAAATTTTAAGCAGAATAATTCATAAACAACATCATAATTAGAGGTAAGTACAAGTCTGTTTGGTTTCAAATCAAACTAAATCGATCAGTTTTTTCACAATATATAAACAAAATTTTAATTCTACACAGTGGTTGTGCCACATTAAGACTAGGGGGGCTGAAGCCCCTCCTAGACTTTTTAAAATTTACAAATTTCATGAGATTTTGTTATATTTTTAAGTTGATTCACCATAAAAATTCACCATAAATGTGTTTAAGTTGATCTTGGCTTTATTGGAAACTAAATGTGTTTAATCACTAAAGAACCCTTTATTTTCTCTTTAATTCTTTCTTTGTACGAGTAATGAAATGTTGTCATACAATGGTACTATTTAGCCCACCTCTCGTTATCGATTTTATGTTTTCATTATACATGTTAATACTCAGCAACTTAGGTTGTGACTATAATATTTTTAGGATATTGTGATTTACAGTCTAAATTTTAAATTAAAGTTTATCATATAAGTATTATCATAAAATGAAATTTTATTGATTTTTATTAATTTTTTAACCATCTAATTGTACCCAAATGATGAAATTAAATTCTAACTTATCTCCGTTTTGAGTCAAGTATTTCTTTTAACATGCTATCAAAGCTAAAGTGTTAAGAGTTCCATTGCAAAGTCTGTTTTAATACTGTTATTTTTAATATTACCATTGAACTTTTAGATCAAACAGTTCATATATTACATTTAAAAAAAAAATGAGAGAATTTGTGCGGTTACCAAGTCTCTTTTTCATCCTCTTATTTTACTCCCATTTGTATGGGAAGCATCTTCTCACATGGCTTTCTTACTTTTATTCGCGTCTTTTAAAATTCCCAAGTGGGATTTACCTTTGTTTGATTCTTTTTAAATTTTAAGCGGCCCCTTTAGAATTGATTCAGTCTCTTACCATTTTCGGATTAACTGGGCGTAGCAAACTTATGAGTTGTGTCTCAATGTTTGGCCAAAAAAGAAAAAAAAAAGGACATTTGATTATGTCAAGAATCAACATCAGGCATGAAAAAGCATGCGTCGTCATTACTTTTTATGCATTTAGGATAAGAATCGAATTAGTTACACGATGCTGTTCACTTTCGAGTAGTGCATGCGACGCACAATCAGATATAAACCAAAATTAATCTACTTAAATTGTTGTAGTACGATTTTTGTTTAAATAATTTTGAATGGTTTTGTCTCCCAAATAAATTAGTTCTTATCCAATATTAGGCCACTGTATGTAAATTAAAAACCCTACGTCATTGATTTAAAAAATTATAAAGTTTGGCAATTGGCATAGGTCTATTATCGTTATCTTGCCTGTAGAACCAAATTTTAGGCGATATGTACACTGTACACATACACTGTTACATGATTGATTAGGCCGCCGTGCATGATTCAAAATTGATTAATCTTTGCCTCATCATTACATGCAAGTTGCATTCAACTATCACTTATCCTATATATAGACCATTTCCCACAACTATTTTCAACTCAATAAATTGGGAATTAAGAATATGAATTCAATTTGAAGATGAATTCAAAGTTTGCTCTATAGTTGCTTCAACGACAAGAAAAAATATAACTCCACCGCGAAAGATTCCTTAGTTGCTAAAGCATATTATTGTGACGATGGTTTTTGCTGACAGTAAATGACGAGAGGCGTGGCTGCTTATTATTGTCACAATGGTTGTTTTCAGATTCAATGAAGGCTACAGTCAATGAGAAGAGACGTGGCTGCCTATAATCTATGGATTATGGATAGGACAAGGCAGGGGAATTGACGCGGGTTTGTTTGACAATGCTTAGCTAAAAATAACGAAGGCACGGGACCTAGGTTTTGATTTCGATCCATTTTTAATAAAGAAAAGAAAGAAAATAAATATATAAATAAGAAGTGAAAAATGTGATATATAATTTATGAAATAATGCTTTTTCCTCTTGACAAATAGTTCTACCCTATTTTTCATTGTTTAGCTGAAATTTTAAATGTACATTTGACATTAATTAACATCAAATTTTTTAAGTAATTTGCAATATTACTTCGATCTACCAATATTTAATTGTTCTATGAGACATCTCACGCGCATGAAGTATGAACATAGGAATATAAAATTATCAAAACTTATAATAATTTATTTATTTTTTTAGTAATATTTCTGTTAACGTACACGTATACCTTGTGCTATCGTACTTTCGTAATTAGATACAATAATGGTGGCGACTCCATTGGCAGAGAAACTATAGATTAGTTATAATTTTTATTTTAAAAAATAATGTTCTTAAAAGTATAATTTATTGGGGTTGTGAAACTACCTCGAAACTCTCTAAGATTGACCGACTAAAAGTTGAGGTTCTTGCCAAGAAATCTTCCAGTCAGCAAGATGAAAAAGAATGGTAGATAAGTTTGAGACCACTAACCAACGAACATTAAATAAATTCTTTTTTAGACAGACAACGTTAAGTAAATGAATGCGAGTGAATTGCCGCTTTATTTCTTAATGAAGTTTTCTTAATCACAGTATAAGGCACGGTTCTGTATGCACTTGTTATTTTTTAATTAATTTTTCTGAGACAAATTATGATGTGAGCACATCCTACCAACCAAGAACGCAAAAACCGAATCTGTTGAGCGAAGATATTTCTTGGTTGTAGAAATCGATGAAATTAAATGAATTCTAATGCTAAGTTAGTAATGTTAATGAACCTCATTTGCAGACAGTTTTTTAAAATAATTAAATGAATTTTTTCATTAATGTTTCGAAAACTTGCTACTTGGACCCGTACCTTCCATAAATTAATATCCTAAGGATATTATTGTAAAACTAGAGATAAAATAATATTAAATGTGTAACATATTTAACAGTAAAAATATTTTAAAATATTTTTTAAAATATGAGAACAGAACAAGAATTAAATCTAAAATATAAGAACGGAACTAATATTTACCTTTTTTTTTTTATCCTAAGCCGTATGATATGTTCGTGTAAAGAGTTTTTTATGAGGAAAAAAAATGTATTTATCATTCGTTTAATTAGATGTATTGTGTAGATAAATGTAGTTATATAAATTGTTTTAAAATATTTTTATTGTTACCTAAAATATAAGAACGGAACTAACATTTACCTTTTTTTTTTTATCCTAAGCCGTATGATATGTTTGTGTAAATAGTTTTTTATGAGGAAAAAAAATGTATTTATCATTCGTTTAATTAGATGTATCATGTACATAAATGTAGTTATATAAATTGTTTTAAAATATTTTTATTGTTACCTAAAATATAAGAACGGAACTAACATTTACCTTTTTTTTTTTTATCCTAAGCCGTATGATATGTTTGTGTGAAGAGTTTTTTATGACGAAAAAAAAATGTATGTATCGTTCGTTTAATTAGATGTATTGTGTAGATAAATGTAGTTATATAAATTATTGAGCTCGTAAATTTGTTAGAGGGGTTTCAATAGAATGTAGTAAGGGTGCGAATAGTCCAACCCATAGTATTTTGTCAAAAAGGGTGTCGGTGTATTTAGAACTTTTTGTCCAAAACAGAATCCTAAATTTTTTGCAGACCGGAAAAGCTAAGCCTATATTCAGGGCCGAGAAAAGCCTGGACCATAGTTTGCAGACTTCAACGTCCTCTCAAAAATTAAAGGGAGAACTGGGCTACTGGCACCTCTACAATCTCCTAAAAGTGCTCCCTTTACAGTATTTTTATTTTAATTCTAAAAAAGTTTTTTATTTTAAGAACTCTTCTATTTTTTATTTAATTTTTTTATTGTCAAAAATTAAAGTAGTATTATGTTATTTTTCTTTTCTTTTGTAATCTTTCTGTTACCTTTGAATGATTTTTTTTTTTATGGGTGAAAGATTTTTAAATATTAATCATTAAGTTAAATTATATATAAGATTTTTAAATATTAATCATTAAGTTAAATTATATATTTTTTAAAATATAATTTAAAAACAATCTTAGGTATAATAATAAACAAGAAAATAATAATAGATTACTCTAATTTTTTATAATTAATTTTGGCTAGATGAAAGCAATGGGTTAAAAAAAAGATTGATTATGAATAAAAATAATCTATTAAAAAATTTCTTAAGTGTATTTAATTATTATTTATTTTTAATGTAATTTTATAAGAACAACAAAGGGGTGCCAATCACTTCCCTCTTAAAAGAACAACTAATATAAGTGCCTGTTTGGTATGAAATTTTTTTATTAAGTATATGTTTTAATCCAATAAAAATTTCTTATTATAATTTTTGTTGTTGTTTGGTTGTTTTTTTAATAAAACTTTTGAAGCTTAAATAAGCTATTTTGCCTTTACAAGCAAAAACTCAATTTTTGAGCTTTCGAAAATTGAGCTTTTGAGAGTAAAGGTTGAAAAGTTTTTTTTAAATGTTAAAATATTTAAAATATCCTCTACATATTTGATAATCTTATTTTATTCTTTTCATAACATAACTTTAAAAGCATTACCTATTAAAGTAATTTCATAAATTTTTAATAAAACTCTTATTGACAATCAAACAACTAAAATTTTTTGGATAAATACTCTATTTATAAAAACTCTACTTAAATAAATTCTACTTGAAAAATTATACCAAATAGAGCCTAAGTCATGCACACGTGAATTTGGAATCTTAGGTGTAATCAAAGCCCATATTCTCCAGAAAAGCTGAACCCATATTTTGGATCCAATAAAAGCCCGAACCATAATTTTCTGACTTCAAATTACTCAAAAAAGTCTCAAAAATTCAAATTCCAATTACTTTTAAATTGTGTTTACTTTTAGGATCGAAGAATCAGAATTCGAAATTAAACATACTAAAATAAAAAGAAAATGAGAATAAAACATATGAATCTCAGGATTAACAAATAGGAACTTGGCTCTCAAGGAGGGTGGGAATCAAGTTCCTTTCCTTGGGAATGACCATTTCACCTCATTCAATTTTTAAAATTTCCAAATTACCTATTAATTTTAATTTTGATCTATGTTATCAATACTTTACATAATTTATAGAAATATTCAGAAGTTTTGTAATATTTACAAATTATTATTATTATTATTATTATTATTATTATTATTATTATTATTATTATTATTATTATTATTATTATTATTATTATTGTGGTTGTTTTAGTTACTACTATTATTAAAATGATTATTATTATTTTTAGTATTCTTATCGTTAATATTGTAACAGATAATAATAATACTACTAAGAACAATAATTAATCCAAGACATTTTTGATAACTTGTAACAGTCCATTCTAATTCCAACAAAAACTAAACACATCAACAGAAATATAGGCCATTCTAATTCTAATTCTCACAACTCAAGTAAATAGCTTATTTTGATTTCTATTCCTCATTCTAATTGTAGCCTATTTTGATTACTAATTAGTAAACATACTATTAACACTCTATTTTTATTGTTCATTAAATAAAATACTCAAATATTGAGCTAACAAATTAGATTAATCTAAAATTGGTGGGAATTTTTTTAATCTTGAATGGTTTCTTGGTTGATTATTGATGATTAGCAAAGTTGTTAGGGTTGTTTTGGATTAAAAAAGAGAGAGACATGATGTTTTACCTAAAATGATAATGAATACAAATGGCACGTTAAGTGCTTGATGAAATGACCTTTATTTTTAGTTTATTAAGTGTTAAAACAATTTTTGGGTGTTTGTTACACTGGTTTGACCCAATGAGCCAAGATTTTTATTCATTTGTTTGTGTTATGTTGTTATGGTTCTTCAATGTGCTATAGTTGTGCTTATATCATATAATATGGCAATATACAATATTGATTTTTGTTGATTTGTTTGGTGTTATAGGTGTTGTGGATTTTAGTTGATGATTAAAATCTGAGATCAAAATACTATGTATGGATGGTATGAATAGCGCAAACAAAAATTCTTAAATAGTGAACCACCAAAGCTATTACTAACTATATCAAAAAATTTCCATTAATAAATGATAAAGATATAAATCTATAGGAAAATAAAAAATACGCATGTCAGATGAAATGATTATTGCTATTTGCTCCAATAATGAATCATTGGTTTAACTGAATAACTAAATAAAATAGATAGACCCTTCTCTTCATCTTAGGTCAATGCTTGTATTTGTGCAATAGGTAGTTTTAATGTGCTTATTGCACCAAACTAGTTAATAGTGCCTTGGTATGCCGTGTCAAAAAGCAGTTTCATAAAGAAAAATAATACAATCAACACTTAAAATAAACATTATGTGTTTTATTGATTATTTTAACAATTTAATGTTTTTTATATCTCACCCACAATGACTTATTGAACTAAAGTATAGCTTCTGCATTTTGGTTCGATAAGTCCCCGTCGCATCAATGTTTGGTGTGATAGGCACATGTCGCTCCAAAATGTAATTTTACATAGAAAAAGAATGCAATCAACTACACTTGTGTTTTTTAATTGTTCTAACAAATTAATGTTTGTCATATCTTGTTTATAATAGCACCTATTACGCCTGTGTTTAATGCGATAGCCTATAACACCAAAACACAATTTCATAAAGAAAAAGAATGTAATTAGCTACCCTTATAATAAACATTTAATGGTTTATTAGTTATCTTAACAATTTAATGTCAGACACACCTTGTTTATAAGAGTTTAGAAGAAACGTACATAAAGTTTAAGCTTGTGTTAGCTTATTTTTACAATTTTCACATATATTACTCAAACTTTAGTTCTAATTGCATTCAAATTTTTTGATATTAATGTGCTTGGTTACTAATATTTTTGAAGCTTTTTTTTACTTATTTTTGTTTTTATTTTGCAACTTCTTCTATCTTGACTATCTACCACATGTATATTTTGAGAAATGCATCCTGTTAGATTTGCAAGCTTCGTGAATAATTTCTCCTATTGTGTTTGTCTTGTCTCACTTTTTTTTAATTTTTGAAATGATTATTTCTAGATTGTCATTAAGATTTTATTTTTATTATAGTTCACATTTTATTATTAGTATTGATCTAAGTACCATTGAATCACGAGTTGCAATCATGAATGGAAATGTAAAACTTCTAATTTTTTTAGTTCTAATTACTAAAGACTTATCTCCAACTCCAATTTATTTTGAAACTATATGTAGAATCATGAGGTGATGGAATACTAAAGTAGTTGTTTTGAACGATAGGTTATTAGAGAAAATGAAAAATTCATAGCTAATTCTGTGCCATTAATTTGGTAATCCCTTCCTTGCAAAAGGCAATATGCAATTAGATAGAGACACATTTTCTTTATCCGTATTTAGACAAAAACATATTATTTTCATATTTAAGTATTTATTTGGTCATTAGTTTAGTAAAGATATTTTTTCAAAATTAAATAAATTGCATTATAAAAATTTAAGGACCGTGATAGATCCTAATTGAAAGTAAATTTTATTATATAATCAAAATCAATTATGTTATGTAACTTAGATTCAAGATTTCATCTTAACCCATCTAAAAGAATTTTCCATCTCCCACTAACCAATGAATTAGACGTTCTAATAGTAGCTCCGACATCTTTTATTAATGTTATGAGGTTACCTGCAAAGAATGCTATGACATTTACTAATCTGTGTAGGAAGTTATAACGAACGTGCACTTTTATTAGATGTCTACATTTAGTGGACATATTGACACGACCCGCCCCAAAATCTCAGGGCGAGTCTGCCCAAATTTTCATGTACCTATTCTGATGTAATCTGAATAATCAGGGTTGTACCGAAAAATCGGTAAAGTCTCCCTTATATTTATTATAAAACAAAATCTAAAAAAATTATACATCAAGCACTCCCAAATAATTTTCGAATACAACGAACTTCATCAATCAATTACCTCAACCAAAAATACTAAATCACTCAATTATTCAATACCAAATAAAATACATATATTATCTGCAATCCCCAAAATATAATAAATTATACAATCCCAAATTATCTCAACAAAATCAATTGATAATTCCTATCATCACAACGTGGCCATAAATCTAAAAATAACTATTGTGGCTTGGTCAATGTTGTACCTGCGAATCTCCTGTTGAGGGGGGAAAAATATAATAAAAATGGAATGAGTATAAAACTCAGTGAGTGGATAGTAGTTTTTCAACACAATTTTACTATAAATTAATAAATCATAACAAGATACCAGCTCATTAAAATATCGCAAAAACTTAAATAACTTATTAAATCAAATCCATGTACTCAAATAACGATATCGCAAATATACTGCATAAATCAATGAAAATTCATCATACTTATAACATCAATATCGAAATACCAAAAACTATCACCAAACAAGTACCCAGGAGAAATAATCTCATCATATCCGGACCTCGACGGACGGGCAATGACATACTATCTAGGTACAATCACGCCCCGGAGCTACACGGATAGATAGGGGAAAGCCATATCATATCTCATCATATCCGGACCTCAACGGACAGGCAATGACGTACTATCGGGGTACCGCCACGCCTCGGAGCTACACGGATAGATCAGAACATATTATCTTATATCTCATCATATCTGTGCATGTATAATCTCGTCCCCAAAAGACAAAGTTGCCCGAGTACACGGTCCAAAGCCTCTGTGTGTACTCAGACGAGCCCCAAAAGCCTGTATCTCATATGTATCTCATTATCAGTATTTCTGTATTCATCATACCACATACATATATCATCTCATATGAATCACTATATCTGAAGGGGGAGGGTACTGTCTAATGATTTTAAAAACAATCAATCATTCTGCTCATATTCATATACCTTTGAACACATATACATAAACATATAATTTCATCCGATATCTCATCCAAAATCACATTCGAAATCTCATCCAAAATCTCATTCGAAATCTCATTTCCTTTTTCATTTAACATCTCTTAAATCTGCTTTTCTTTTCTTTAACATATTATCATGCATATTCACAATCAGTAACTAAAATTATTAATCAAACACATTTCTCGTAATAAATACCAAAACACAATAAAATCTATTTATATAAAATCATTAAGTCGAAGCTTTTAAAATCAATATCGCAAACATGCTTTACCATATTTTTAAATCATAATAAAATACAATGAAAGTAGGTTTTGTATATTCCACTCACAGTGACGGTGTCCGAACTCGGTATCGGCAACGTCCACGTGTTGATTCTCGTTCACAGATCCTCCTAATTTGAGCAAATAACATAATTACTAATCATAATCACGAATTATAACTAATATATTCAAAATGGTATTTATTCGTAATAAAATATTCTCGAATTCGTAAAATTACTAAAATACCCTCGACATCAAAATTCATCAAATCATCCTCAAAATCACATATTATCAAACTATCCTCAATTCGGATTACAAAAATATACACAAGTTTTTAATTTACAAAATTACCCTCAGAAAATTGTAAAATTATCAAAATGTCCCTAAACGTAAATTATTGAATTACCACCGAAATCTTAAATTACCTAACTGTCCTCACCTAAAATTACCAAAATGTCCACTGATTTTAAAATTATAGAAATACCCCAAAAGTTTATGAATTTACCAATTTACCCCTAACGGTCAACGGTGATCGGAACTCCTTCAACGGCTACGGGAAGCTCAGGTCTACTAGATCTGGCCTCGGTGAGTCCAATGGTGCCAGCAGTGACCTCCCACGCGCTACGATAACGGTGGATCTAGCTCCCCAAAAACCGTGAGCTTTTCAGCGATCGATCAGTGGCAATTCGGCCGTTATAGGTGATGGGGTTGGCCAGGAAACGATGAGGGGAAACTGAGGAACAATATCCAAGCAGTGGATTGGCCCAAAACCAGCGAAATCGACGGCAAGCAAAACGGGTTAAGCCGCATCTTTTCGGGCTTGTTTGCTGGCGTTCTGGTCGGTTTTCAGTGATGAAAACGACAAGGATGCAACCGGCGGCTCACGATCTTCAGATCGGTACCAAGCTCGACCGGAATGGTGGCCAGAAACCTGAGATCTGGCCGGGTCTTGGTCGGGGGTCGGGCACAGATCGCGGGTCAACGGGTCCTCTTTCTTTCTTTTTCTCTCTCTCTCTTCTTCTTTCTATTTTTGGAAAGTAAAATCCCTCTCTCTCTCTCTCATGACTTTCCATTTATAGTAAGAGAGATTTTTTTTTAAAACTAAATCCGGACCCGAGTGCCAAAATAAAAATCCAATACACGACCCTTGAATTGCGTTTGAAATGTCTTGATTGTATGTCGAGATAAATATAAATTTTTTCGAGCGCGATCAATTTTAATAATTGTGACCAATTTCTCATAACGATTTTAACAATCGGACTTTTAAAATAAATTTACGATGAAAAAAATAAAAATAACATTGCACTCAATTAAATAATTTTTGTGCATATGTTACTCGTAAATTTACAATTTTAAAAATTTTCTTGGAACTCTAATACTTCATGCTCACTTGGCAATATATCTACAAAATGTTTTAAATATATTGTTGAAGCATTTTTGCAAGGAATTTAAGATTACTTGGAGATAAAAGTGTTGCTACTTTTGGCACATTGCAAAGGTTTTTTATTTTAGCACATTGCAACGGCTTTTCATTCTAACTGGGGATGGAAAAGAACTTATTTCTTCCCCATTAGATTAAATGCAACTATTAAAAAAAATTGATAAAAGATTCGAAATGCATATTGAAAAAAATATGATTTTGAAGTTATGATCAATCTTTTAACCGAGGTGATTAAAAAACATTATGAATAATATTTAGAAAGGAAAAATGCAACTATTAAGGATATTGATGATGTTGTTCTAGTTGAAGATTTAGGCTATCCATCACTAATAGAATGTTTTGTGGCAAACCTTTTAAAGAAAAGCTATATTAAAGGACTGCCTCTTAGTGTGGTTGTTGTCTTAAAAGTAAAATAGCATGTGGAAATCTTGCTACAATGAGGTATGTGTTTGATTTTATTAACTAATTGAACTTAATAGCATCATACTAACCTTATATCTTCTTATTTTTTAACCAATTGTATTAATAATTGTCATTATTTTTAAGGAGTTATTTAGGTTAAAGGGCAGTAATTCAGTTTAGCCTGCAACAACAAAGCATGTCCTATCACATTATCAACGCATAGTTTACTTGATTTTGTGCACTTATTTGCTATTTTTTATTAGATGTCCACATTTAGTGGACGTATACTTTTAGTGGTAAGGGTAACGAACAATATTTTAATTTTGTGAAAGTAGAAAGTGGATATATATTGTTGAAGCATTTTTGCAAGTAATTTAAGATTACTTGGAGATAAAAGTGTTGCTACTTTTGGCACATTGCAAAGGTTTTTTATTTTAGTACATTGCAACTGCTTTTCATTCTAACTGGGGATGGAAAAAAAACTTATTTCTTCCCCATTAGATTAAATGTGACTATTAAAAAAAATTGATGAAAGATTCAAAATGCATACTGAAAAAATATGATTTTGAATTTATGATCAATTTTTTAACCGAGGTGATTAAGAAACAGTGTGAATAATATTTAGAAAGAAAAAATGCAATTATTAAGGAGATTGATGATGTTGTTCTAGTTGAAGGTTTAGGCTATCCATCACTAATAGAATATTTTGTGGCAAACCTTTTAAAGAAGAATTATATTAAAGGACTGCCTCTTAGTGTGGTTGTTGTCTTAAAAGTAAAATAGCATGTGGAAATCTTGCAACAATGAGATATGTGTTTGATTTTATTAACTAATTAAACTTAATTGCATCATACTAACCTTTATATCTTCTTATTTTTTAATCAATTGTATTAATAATTTTCATTGTTTTTAAGAAGTTATTTAGGTTAAGGGGCAGTAATTCAGTTTAGCCTGCAACAACAAAGCATGTCCTATCACATTATCAAGGCATGATTTACTTGATTTTATGCACCTCATTTGCCATTTTTTATTAGATGTCCACATTTATTTATTCTTTAATTTATTATTTACTAAGTTACTGTATGTATTATCTTATCTAGTTGGAGTCAACAAAAAGGATTGAAAATGAACATTTTATTGTTGAAGTATTTTTGTAAGGAATTTAAGAATATTTAGGAGGTACAAATTATGCTGTCTTTAGTGTATTTTAAAGTTTTTCTTGGCAAGGTTTTACAACCGTTAATATGCACTTGTCAGTGTTAACATGTAGTTAGTTATAAATAATTTTATAGCTAATGTTTTGTCCTATGGCATTGAAAAAAAAGAAGGATTATATTGTGGTATTTGATTATGGAAGATGCTTAAAGTTTTCTATTCTATAGATTTCCAATGGTATTATTAAGGTAGAAATTATTTTTAGTTCAAACAGTTTTATGGTCTTATTTATTTTTTATTGACTAACTTATTGTACTAATTATCTCGTTTCGGTAAGGTAACAAACAATATTTTAATTTTGTGAAAGTTGAAAATGGATATATATTGTTGAAGGATTTTTGCAAGGAATTTAAGATTACTTGAAGATAAAAGTGTTGCTACTTTTGGCACATTGCAAAGGTTTTTTATTTTAACACATTGTAACGGCTTTTCATTCTAACTGGAGATGGAAAAGAACTTATTTCTTCCCTATTAAATTAAATGCGACTATTAAAAAAAATTGATGAAAGATTTGAAAGGCATACTGAAAAAATATGATTTTGAAGTTATGATCAATCTTTTAACCGAGGAGATTAAGAAACATTGTGAATAATATTTAGAAAGGAAAAATGCAACTATTAAGGAGATTGATGATGTTGTTCTAGTTCAAGGTTTATGCTATCTATCACTAATAGAATTTTTTGTTGCAAACCTTTTAAAGAATAACTATATTAAGGAACTGCCTCTTAGGGTGGTTGTTGTCTTAAAAGTAAAATAGTATGTGGAAATCTTGCTACAATGAGGTATGTGTTTGATTTTATTAATTAATTAAACTTAATAGCATCATACTAACCTTCATATCTTCTTATTTTTTAGCTAATTGTATTAATAATATTCATTATTTTTAAGGAGTTATTTAGGTTAAGGGGCAGTAATTTAATTTAGCTTGGAATAACAAAGTATGTCCTATCAAATTATCAATGCATGATTTAGTTGCTTTTGTGCACCTTATTTGCTATTTTTTATTAGACGTCCACATTTAGTGGACGTATACTTATAATTTAAAAAATTTTCTTGGAACTCTAATACTTCATGCTCACTTGGCAATATATCGACAAAATGTTTTAACTTAACTTCCAATGGTGCTATTAAGGTGGAAAAAATTTTTCTTAAATGATTTTTATTGTTTTATTTATTATTTACTAAGTTACTGTACTTATTATCTCGTCTAGTTGAAGTCAACAAAAAGTGTTTTATCTATAGAGGACTAAAAATGAACATTTTATTGTTGAAGTATTTTTGTAAGGAATTTAATAATATTTGGGAGGAGCAAATTATGTTGTCTTTAGTGTATTTTAAAGCTTTTCTTTGCAAGGTTTTGCAACCGTTATTATACACTTGTCAGTGTTAACATGTGGTAAGTTATAAACAATTTTATAGCTATTGTTTTGTCCTATGACATTGGAAAAAAAGAATGAATATATTGTGATATTTGATTATGGAAGATGCTTTAAGTTTTCTATTCTATAGATTTCCAATGGTGTTATTAACCTAAGAGGGGGGTTAGTTAGTGTTTTTAAACTTTTCTTTAGTAACAAACAAAATTCAACAACTTCAACTACCAAATTCAGCAACAATAATTAAGACAATTAATATAAAGAGATAAGGGCAAAAGAAACTAACTCAACATGTTTTACTAGTTTGACAAATCTGCTTACATCCATGTGTTCAAGCAATTCGAGCTTGAGGTTGGATTTTGATTCTAATCATTAATAGTAATACTCAAATTAATCCATTAATACATTCAAATAATTAACTGCTTTACACTTAATAAACTAGATTTATTGTCATAAAACCCACCTTCCTTTCACTAACCAACCCTTACTTCTAAGGTAGCAAAATGTGTACAATTTATTTCAAATGTGTCAATAAATCTTTACAAAACCTAAGATGATCCTACGCCTCTCTTCCTAAGTGTTTCCCATACTTATAACTTGTCAATCAGATTCCTTATAAGAGTAAATAAATAAGTTATAACTCAATATTGATTTAGTGTATGGAAGCAAGCAAGTGAAAGCTTAAATATGTTTAAAATGATCAAGTTCACTACAACAAAAAAAGGCGTTAACGACAAAGTAATCGTTGCTCAAACATTCCATGTTTATTGCAAAAAGCTATAGCGATGAAACAATTTTTGTTGCCACTTCGTTGCTAAATATCTCTTTTCTAGTGATGAATATAATCATTGCCAAAAGAATAAAATATTCATTAATTTATGTGCTGCAATATGAGATTTAGCGACAAATTATTTTGTCGCTAAAGCTATTTATAGTGATGAATAAAATTTCATCAATAAAAGGTTTTTGATGCTAAAATCAACTTTTCGTGCAAATACTATTTTGACGCTGAAAGATATCATTTTTCTAATATTTATTTATTATTAAAAATATTTAAATATTATCATTTTTACACTAAATTATAATGATAATTAACACCATTATGATAAAAAGAGAATTAATTAATTTAAAAAGAGATATTATTATGGATGAAAAATACAAAAATAATTACAAAAATTTTCTATTCTTTTGAAAGAAAAATCTTGCAAATGAATATAAATTTCTTGATTTTCTTCATCTTGGTGCAATTCTTCAATATTGCCTGCAAATAAACACATACAATAATTAGTTAATTTAACATAATAGTAATATAAGTTATAATAAATAAGATAGGTAAAAGCAAAAAAAATTACATCATGTTAAAAGTAAAAGAGGAAGGAAGTAAAGATTACTTGTTAAAAATAAAATAGAAAAGAAGTAGGGATTGAACTAGAGAATAAAAATTATATATTAGAGATGAGAGAATTAAAGAATAAAAGTAAGAGAATGAGAGAATAGGAGAATGAAAGAATGAAAGAATGAAGGAATAAAAGAAATGATCCAAATGATATATAAATAGAGAAAACTAAACTTTGAGAGACGAAATTTAAAATTCGTCACTAAAACATAGTTTTTGCATAAAATAATCTATCAATTTCTTTTTAGTTTCCATATTATTTTGCAATGAAATGTAATTAAATTTCGTCATTGAAAGTCTAAAATTTTAGCAGAAAATTAACCGCTTTAAATCTTTAAATTGATATTTTTAGCAACAAAATTATAATTTCACTATTAAAAAAACACATTTAGCAACGGAAAATCTAAATTTTTTTATGGAAAATTAACTGTTTTAAATCTTTAAAAGAATATTTTTAGTGATGAAACTGATCTAGTCACTAAAATATGATTTTTTGACATGTCAAAAAGTATTAGCAATGAAATATGTTCATTGCTAAAACTATTTTTTGCAACTATACTAATTTCGCCACTAAAACATGTTTTTTTAACATGTTAAATAGCTCCAAATATGAAATATATTCGTCGCTAAAATTAATTTTTGTGAAGAAACTAATTTCGTTATTAAAACATGCTTTTTGGGCATGTCAAAGAGCTTTAGCTAAAACTATTTTATGCCATGAAACTGATTTCATCGCTAAAACATGTTTTTTTGACATGTCATAAAGTTTTATTAACTAAATTTGTTTGTCACTAACACTAATTTTTTGCAAGAAAAATAATAATAATAATAATTTTGTCATTATACAGTGCAATGTCATTAGCTCATCGCTGATTGTGTACTTTCTGTGACAAATTTATTCATCAGAATATATCAAATTTTCATTGCTAATGGTTTGGGCACCAACATTTTTTTTTTGCTGCTCAATTTTTTTGGAGACAAACAAAATTTTTTGTTGCAATATGTTCACTTTAGTGATGAATCTTTCATCGTTAAAAATGGTAATTAGATATTATTTTTCCATATTATGAATTTGGCGATGAAACTTTTTTTCCTCGTTAAAAAGTGCTTATAGCGATGAAAATATTTTCGGCACTAAAAGTTTTGTCGCTAAAGACCAATATTCTTGTAATAAACGTTGTGAAATTGAGTTAAAGTTGACGTTTTTATAGTTGGAACAAGAAATGAGTCATTATTCATTCAAAATAAACATTCAATGAGTTATCAAATAGCCATTAAATTAAGGCAATTCGTTGCTAAATTGACGTGACATGTTATCATTTGAAAACAAATTTGAAATTTTTGCCTAATCTGATCATTTTTTAAATTTATTGACTTGCTACTTAGACACTAGAATGTCTTAAAAAATCATTGGTTTGCCATTAACAATTTTTTGTTCCACGCTAACTCAATTTTTTTAATGTATAATTTTTCTCAAAATTTTTCTAAAATTATACAATGACCCAAGTTGTTATAATAATTTTTAAAGAGGTCATTTTTTAGATTTCAAACAATACATGTTGATTTCAACGCTTTCAAAACTTTTTCAATTTAGTGTCTAAGCTTGAAAGTAGCCATTTTTGTAAAAATATTTTCCTTTAGGTATAAGAACTTTACATTTTGAAAATAATGGTGAGCGCTAGCCACCCCCCCCCCCCCTCTAATAAGGATCTTCCACTATCAATAAAAGGGGAAAAAGACAAAAATCTACTACGTTTTGTATAGAATGAGATTTCCATTCTACTTCAGAGTTTGGGAATATAAAATGTCATGAAAAAAGATTTAAGCTTTTAAATACTTAATCATGCATACATCTAATTATACTAACTTTACAAGATATATGATAAGAAAAATCACTTAAGCTAGTATATACTTTTGTTACTGTCCTTGACCTGATAAGATTTGGTCATTGAGTGCCTTAAACTTGGTCTCATGGATGATTTTTGTTCTTTTTATTTTATCCTTGATACGTGATTTGCTATCATTAAAATCAAAGCTTGTATAATCTTGTAGGTCAACATAAGTATATGCAACATGCAAATAGATCAAGCAAAAGAAATCAATAGGGAGAGCTTATTTTGTATACAATCATTCTCATTAAATCCATTGGCAGCATTGAGGTAAAATCATTACTAACTAAAGGAAAATTATAACCATTCAATAATCAATATATACTGTTATCAGGAATTCAACCTCTTAAGAAAATCTTAATCTCAAAGAATGAGATACCAATGTAGCTGATCAATTTAAACAATTCTTGTTTTGTGTTTTTGGATTCGCAATTGCAATGGATTGATTAGGAAGCTGATGTTAGGATAACCCAATTAGAAAGTAATAAGATTGATGCTATTTCAGTTACCAAAGCTAGTTAGCTGAAAAAAGGCAACTGCTTATCTGCAGCAATTGCTTCTAAAAGCCATGTATCACCAATGAATGTCTCGGATCTAGTATTGCTAGCCAATTCCTCTGCTTCATTTAATCTCTTCCAAATAGTTGAAACTTCTTCTCTGATCAAAGATCCCTATGGGGAGTCAAGTCCAGCTGCCTTGTCATTGCAACATTGTGCAATCCTACTCTTTCGAATGGTATCCCCTACAGTAATAACCAGTTGTAGATCTTCCTTAAAGTAACCTAACATGAAGCCACCACTGAAATAAAAACTTGATCCATCAAAGAGCTTTGGTGCTTCAAAAAAGAAATAATTAAATCAATTCCTAATAAGAATAAAAGCACGGCCCAGTAAGTCTATAGCCAAAGATCGACAAAAAGAGAAATAGATAATTGATGGGTATAAATGAAAAGAAACACGTAGATAAAAATGGCAAGTATAAGAGGCAATGGTAATGATTCCAAATTTTTGCATCAAATCAATGTTCTTAGGAGACTTACTTTATTTAAAGCACTAAGTCTGCTAGTTTTTGGGCTATCTTCACACCCATGGTTGTCAAGATTAACTTAATAAGGCTATTCACCTGCAGGACGCATGGCTTCCGTGCATGCTTTTATCCCTGCAAAGGCTAATTATAAATTGCATTAGCAATGACAAGTCACAGGAGCTAATGCATAGTAACTCAAGGAAGCATGAGAAGGAAAAAAACACAACCAAAAGATCTAATAATCAATCATTTTGTTTCTTTTCTAACACATTTATTCTTTAATCCTTGAACAGTGTAAATACTGTTCTCATGGATTAAAATAATTGCGAATTAAATATTTCTTTATCTTTCATGGGATCTCCCAACAGGTAGAGATATCAAGCTCAACAAAGTAATAAAAATGAAAACAGGATATTGAAAAAAGTACCAAAAAATTAGTGATAGAAATTTGTGAAGGTGGCAGTGTAGAATACAGCGGCCAGCTTGCACTTAATCTTAAGAACCCAACAACCATTCGAAATGGCCATGAGAACCTTCAGTGTCCTGGTGCATGAAATTAACCCTTTGCATCTGTAGCTACAATCACATGAGTGACACTTGGTTTCTAGAACTTGCACACTTACACAGCTGACCAAAAGAAACTGCACCAGCAGAATAGGGTAAACTACATGTTAGCAGTTTTAACAACGGAATTCATCACTATTATTGCATCAAGATGCTTCCAAACCACACTTTAAATTTCTAATCAAGATTTAATATTTTACCTGTAAAAAGATTTTAAGCTACATCAATCATCGATTCAATTATAATCAGGTAGCTTGTAGTCACTACTTAAAATTTATTTATTTATTATCAAGCATCATTGCACCTCAAATAACCTTCTCCTCCACATACAAGGTAGATTCAACAAAAAGGAAAATATGTATTCATTTGCTTTATTAGGTGAAGATGCCCAAAAGCTAGGCTGCCTGCCTGCCAGGGAGTTCTGCATACAGAAGAACAACAAATTAACAACTTAAATAGATAGCATCGTATTTATTTTTGTGGATGAATAAATTTAAATAAAAATAGAAGTAAGTACCGAGGGTAGTAAATAAGACTTTTTAGCTCTGAGTTTAAAAAATGGAATATCTTCTAACATACTAATATTTACTTTCAATTAACACCAAAAAACACAGAACCTTAAGCTTCCTTGCTCAGTTAAATTCAAGTAGCATCTATTCATTTAAAGCTATCATCAAGTACTAAAATCTGGTACATCTTTTCTGGTTTAGAGCATATAAAAAACAGAAAAAGAAAAAGAATGCTTTGACACTCAACAAAGCCAAATTAATCAGTTAGAGCAGGAGCATATAACTGATTAATTAGTGCGAAAAAGGAATTTTTAGAGAGAGAGAGAAGGAGAAAAAGAATGGGTGGAGTGCTTTATTTAATACACTAATTGATTATAATTTGATAGGGAAAAATTGTACCACATCATCTCATCACACAAACAGTCCCTTATTTTGGGATTTAATGTTTCTGTTTGTTAATTTATTATTGCAGCCGCAGGTAAATCTAAAAAGGATAATTCAAGCAGTGACCAGTTGGCATGACGCATGAGGCAATACTTTAGTTCAAGTTTTATTTAATTTTGTTGAACTTCCTAATTTGTGTTCAAGTACTTTATTGTTAATGATGGTCATTGCGCAGGGCAACAATTGTTTCAATTGGTTTGTGTCTATATGCACAACCTTGGAGTCTCGAATGCCTCTAGCTTGTGTGTGGTAACTCGGTTGTGCCGAATTGGAATTCGACTCCATTACATTTATTGAACCACATAAGGCCATAAATTTAAATGAACAACTGCTATAAACAGTTTATGTCAGCATCATACGTATATCACATACTTGATAAATAAGGCCTAATAGTATATGCTCCAATAAATAACGAATACATAAATCTTATAAAATCAGAAGTTATTATTTTATCTCATGTTTTTAGGGTACAAAATAACAGTAAATCTAATAATTTTTACCCCCACTAATTGGCAGCATGACCAAAACTAAAAAGTGCAAAATTGTTGGTCCTTGAGAAAGGAAATTTTAATAGCTACTGCAGAACACTCATAGTCATCAGTGCATTGCTGCAATTCAACCTAAATGCTTTCGTTTCACCAGAAAAACATGTCTTCTCTCAAAATCTTTGAGCTTCTTGTATTTGCGTAAAATGAAAAGTGCAGCTGAGTCTGATTAATTGCCAATGTAAAGGAGGTGTCATTAAAGAAATAATGAAAAATATATCAAGAATATGTTTTGAAGACTGTACCTAAGCGAACATGTAAGACAAATAAGCCATGAGAATCATGAGTGCTAGTGTGCTATTTCACCATCCATAGAATGCCTGTTGATCAATCGATAACAATGATGTCAGGGTATATAGACCTAGATGCATGCTTGTCGGATTTAATCATCCATTTCGCTCATTACCTAAAGAAACAACGTACGTGATACGCCCTTACTCAAATTTAGCATATTATGTACTGTCCAAAATAAAGTGTTTTTATGATATAAGCACTTAGAAGTCCCCCAAAAAAAGACAGCCTGAAACATTGTGATGTAAAGAATTAGAAGATTGAATCATCCGTAAATTCAGTTTATAAAATCAATGGGACACAAGGTAAGATATTGCTAACTTGTCTGACAGACTTCGACTCTGTTGATGCTGAAAATCAACAGCTGAATTTTTTTTGGTGGGAAAAACAACATGAACTGAACTTGGACACCGAGCTGACCATGAATTCTCAACCTCCAATCACAGAAACGATCAGGAAACGCAGGTGGGAGTTCTAACTTGAACCCTCTGATGCTGAAGTCAAATATTTAATACAAATGGACATTTAATTGATAGAAAAATCTAACATAATAATATCATGCATAGAGCTCTCACATTATCGTAGAAAAAGTTAAGAAAAAGTTGACCTTCTTCCTCTCGGTTTTACACTATGTTGGCCCCTTTCCTGATGCCATTGTTTGTTTTAATGCCCCTCAAGAGGCAAACGGTTTTATTCCTCTTAAAAGTCACCCATCTTCCTAACGTGGGTTGTTGGTTCATACAAAATAACTGATCCCAACATAAGCCCCCTAGTTTTCAAGATCGAAATCGCATGATCGGTCTTGGAAACTTGAGGATAATAAAGAGAAAAAAATGTATATCCGATTGACGCAGGGTAAGAAATCGAAGAATAGTTTGAAATGTATAATATTTAGTAATATTTTAATTAATTTGTATTCTAATTTAATTTAGTTTCCTATTTAGAGTTTTATTATTTAGACATTGCTTATTTGAGTTGTATTCTTAATTTAAGTATAAGTCTTATTAAAATAGATTCTTTAGTCATATTAGGATAGGCAATAGTTATTATAAATACTTGTTTTTTGTGATTTTACAAACAGGTCTTTAATTTTTTGTGATTGATTATTTCTTAAAATAAACTCTAGATTTGAATTGAATAATATATTCAAATTTCAAAGCTCTGTGTAAGTTTTTGAGATTAGTGTATTCTTCATAGTTTGCAGATTTAATGAGTCCTAATCCCCTAGATTTGCAAATATTCTTAGAATTAACATGGATTTCATTTTTTTTTTAATTGTGGCATTCTCTTTAATCAACAGAGTATTGAAAATACTCTATCTATCGATCACCTTACATCTTTTGTCCTTTCGCTATATCAATTTCACTGCGGAATATTCTTTTATAAAACCACGCTGCATCAGTGACCTAAGACCAGTCCCTTCATTTTTAATACAAGAAAAATATGATCTGCAAAGGGTGGAAAAAGTCACATTTGGGAGTTTTGAGTTAGTCGGGTTGGAAAAAATGTAATCCGAATTGAGTTCAGATCGGATAAAAAATTCAAATTAAATTCGAATTAATGGCCATAATAGAAATTAATTGTGGGCAACGGATATTTGACATTTGGAAGGGTTTATTTCCATCTACACCAAATATTTTGAGAAATATCAATATGCCCCACTCGTTTTTTTATGTAAAACCACACGCCCAACCCATCAACTTTTCTACTAGAGTTAAAAAGCCATCATGCCCTTCAATGGAATTAAATTGATGAGGTAAAAATACCTCTTATAACTTGTCAATTTTTACAATAAAATATATGAATATTTTAAAATTAAAATTATTTTTTATTTAGTAATTAAAAAAGTTCTAACATCAATTTTAACTTGTTTACTAACCAATTAGAGTTTATTTATAGTCAATTTTTTTTTGGTTAAAATATGGGATATTCTTTGATAGAATTATTTATGGAGACACATCAATATCAAAACTACTTCATATTTCAACTTGCATCCATGTCAATATCAATACTACTTCACATTTCAACATGCATCCATGTCAATATCAAAATTACTTTATATTTCAATTGTGAATTTTTTTAGTTTGATATTTAAATTATGATAGTTGATGAGAGAAATCTAATTCACAATTACAGAAAAAATAATTTGTTGAATTTATATGCATGGTATATAAAAAATGTGTGTTCTTTGACTTTCTGTTTTTTTCTGATTGGGTATACGAAGTTCACCGTAAAAAAACTTTACAACTAATGTTATAAAAAATGTTGCAGAAATTTCTTAATTTTAATTTTTTTGCTTTATTCTTATAATGCGATGCGGCATAATCGTGACTCTTCCTCGGGATTGATTTATGCGGATTTGACCACATTAATTTTGTAAGTTAATGCAATACCGTCTCAATTGATTTCAAAACCAAATATATGTTATGTATAAAATTAATGTGAATAATACTTTACCCTGTGTTATGCAGTCTACCAAACGTGACCTAAGGACAATAATGTGTCTGTGCTAGTCGACAAAGGTCCGCTGTTGAACTTAACCGCATAGTACAACGGTTGTTAGTTTCCCTTACACCGGATAACTACCCGTCAACTTGTCACATATCTGTGAACATGGCGTGACTTCTGTACACACGCAGTTTCTGCTACGTACCAAAGCCCCTGTCCGAATCTAATTCGAAGAGCACGTGAGAGAAGAGGCGTACGAGTCCAACTAAGAAGATCGCATGGTTTGTACTTTCCAACTGACGTGCATCCAAGTCTGATTCGAGGTGCACGAGACAGAAAAGGAGTCCGAGGCCCACCTACGAAGATCGCGTAATTCGTACTTTACAACTAACGCTATCCTTTGCAGCGATAATATCCCAAAATAAAAAAATAAAAAAATTCCACAAAATCAACCAAACTCCAAACGGGGCTGTGGGTATTGATTGATTCTTCAGTTGAGTAAGTAACCATGTTGCGGCTTGGCTGTAGCCTCGCCTCCTGCAGAGACAGAGTAAGGTAATCGTTTCCTTCGTACTTTCATTAAATCACATAATTTTTTTACTCTTTTTTTTTTCACTTCTCTCTCTCTTTTTTATGTTAATTCTAGGTTGGTTAAGACCAGTATCCAGCCGGTGAGTTTTTCTTTTCTTTCCTTTTTTCTTTTATATTAACTAGTAGATGGGGCTTATTCTATGAGAAAAGTCAATTACTTAATTAGTTTCATTAAATTAATTTTGTGGCAGTTTTTCCGTACTTGGAGCAGACACACTGTCGCCGCGGCCGCGGAAGAGAGTAAAAGATTTATGGATGGTAAACTGAAATATCTTTTGGACTTCCATCAGAAACTTTTGATGAATCTCCCGCACGCAGATGTGCATGGAATGAACGGATGCTCATCTCAAGTTTCTGTTTGCAGTTACCATATATCAAAAGGAACTCGTAAAAATCGTGATTAATAGCGAACGTCGTCATTGGCTGAATTCCGGGGGAAGTAAGGAAGTCCAGGACATAAGACAAGGGACTAGAATGGGAGTTGATGCAGTTGTAGCAAGCTTAAAAAGCAGAGGACAAACCATCACCACATTTGAAGACATTGCTCAGGTTCGCGTTCGTTCTTTTCACTCTTGCTTTAGTTTTATCCTGTCAAGTTTTTTTATTTTGACTTTTTTTCTCTTTTTCCTTTTCCAATGAAGTTTGGAACAGCAGCAGCAAATGGTGACAGAGAGATTGGTGAACTCATAGCCAAGGCTTTTGAGAAAGGCTGGGGAAACGATCTTCAGATTTTGGCTGTAAGTTCCTTCTTGAATTCTTCCTCTTCTTTACTTTTCATCTGCTGTGCCTGTGAATCTGCTTTTGCTTTTCAGTTTCTTCCCTTTTGTTTATTATGTTCTTTTTTTCTGACTGATTTGCCATGTTCTACCTCGAGTCGTTCTATTTTAGGTTTGATCTCTCTTTCTTTTATGAACATGATCTTTATTCTGCTACTTACAGGGGGCATGTTGTTTATTTATGGTCCTAAGTAATGATTCACCTAGTGTTTTTTTTTTTTTTAATAATTTTTGGTTTCTTGCTATAGTTCTTCTTTTTAGTTTTTTTCTTCCTTAAACTTTTGCAGGGTGGAAATGGACCCCATAGTGAACTTCAGTTATATACGGGAATGACCCTAGACAGGGGCTATTTGTTACCTCACTTCATCACCAATCACAAGACAAAAGAATGTGTAAGCTTTTGATATATGAATTAATTACTTCATATTTATGAGCAATTCATTGTTCTGTTATGGATATTGATAATGAAGTAATTGGTGTTGCATAGTGCCTACCTTGAAGATATACTTTGTTGGATCCGCCTTGGTATTAATCAACTAGTGGTTTTATGTTTACTAGCTTTTAAAAAGGCCAAGGATTCTGATCTATGAGAAAAAGGCTTTGAACTATGATATCATGTTTGAGCTATTGAGACATGTTGCACCGCAAAGAGGATATAAAGGCAGAGACGTACTGATTGTTGCTGAAGACATTGAATATGATCGCTTAGCAACTCTTGTCTTACATGCGATGTCTTCTGGAACCAAGGTAAACTTATATTTGTCTACCCTACCACCAAAAAGAATACTTGACAGTATTTTGCTGTGAAAGGGAGGCATAATTGAAGCATCCTCTGTAGCATTCAGTTATTTAGTTAATGTTACAAAGCGCTGTTTCCTATGACTCTTCATTTTTTGTGGGTTTTGAATTCCCTGAAGGTTTGTGTCATCAAACCTGGATTTGGAGAAAGTGGGAAGGCTAGTCTTCGGGAACTTACCGAACTCACAGGCGGAAAGGTAGGTTTATTCGACAAATTTCCCAACTCAATTCTCATATGATGCACAAATCAACATGTTCCTTTCTTTCCCTTCCAGGTCGTACCAGAAGAGTTTGATCCAAATTCTTTCTCTTGGAAATTTCTTGGCCGTGCTGAGAAGGTGAGACATATCGATGACTGGTATACGTATTTTATTCGGTGTAATAAAGGATTTATTTACCTAAATAGAGCACGTCATGAGAAGGTTCTTCTCGTCCTTGTATTCGGTGGACTTTAATCCCCTCTTCTGATACATTTTTATTATAGTAATATACATATACATATACATATATGTATACACATACATATATATATGTATGTATGCATGTATGTTTGTGTGTGTATGTATCTTTATCAATGCAGATTAAGGTATCAAAGGATCAGGCGGTTATCCTTAGTTGTCCTTTTTCCAGTGAATATGGACAGGTCAGTGTTGTGGCTGTTTCACATGATTTTCCAACAAATTATCCGATTTTCAATTGTGATTATCAGTTATTTGAAGCACCTGTGTGTGGATCTATTCGTGCTTCTTTGGGTTGTTCCTACTTTTTGTAGACAACTTGCTCACCCATTTGTTAATTTCTTTTCACTAATATGACTGTCACCATTGTTACAGTGGAGATTCACAATGGAAAATTTACAAGATTTCCCAGCAAAGCGCTCAAATGTTGTTGCTGTTTTAAAGGTTTGGTTTGGTTATTAGAATTGTATATTATTTCCGCAAGTTCTTTAAAACTGAAACTGTGCTGGGTTTGGAAAGGAAGTTCTTAGCGTAACATGACATGTTAGCATGATCTATTTGGACCGAGTCACACCCACCTAAATCCTGGTTGGCCGGTCTGGAAATTTGAATTTTCTTGTATCTACGATTAAAATATTGAATAAACTGATCTGCACGTGGTTTTCTAAGTAACTTTATATACCAGGCCCATCCGGCTTCAAGTCTTGGGTTGGGGGATGTAAGGGACCAAAAAATGAATTTGGGCTTTTACTGCCCCCTCACCTTTTAAATGAATTAAAAAATTATAATAATAAACAGTTTCATACAAAGGATCAATGATCAGTTTATTTTGGAGAAAACGATTTAATTTATTGACTAATTCATTGGATTCAATTCCATTCCCTTTTAATACTAATAGACTGATAGAATGCAAATGCTACAATAGTGATGGTAAAAAAAAAAAGAAATGGAAAAAGAACAGGAACAAACCATCAATTGAACCTTGTAGTATACGTGAAGCTTTAGAGCCATAGTTTGATAATATCTTATGTACCTTAGTCTAATAGGCATTTGCCAAAAGTTTAAATAACTTTGCTTGTTTGTTTACAGCAATTCCATTTAGAATATGTAAGTGCATCTTATTTTGTTTTATAAGGCTTCACATGAAATTTGGCCATTTTGAGATGAAAGATTATTGAAATTGAGCGATGTTACCTGGGTAAGGCAGTATTGTTATTCGAAATAAAAGAATTGAAGTTGTTGTAAGGTCGGTGGAACAAATAAAGTGGAAGTGCGTGAAAAGAAGGATAGAGTTGCCTATGCTGTAAATGCTACGAAGGTTATGAAGGAAGGAGGAGTTGGTAAACCTTCTATATTTGGAACTTTTGTTGGTTTATCTGTTTTATTGATGAATCTGATTTTACATACACACTCATATGTAAATATAATAAATATATGTATGTAATTGCAGGTGATGGCTTCTCACTTTTTTATGCCTGCAAGGATTTGGATAAATTGCAAACTACTAACTCTGGTCAAAAGATCGGTGTTAAAACTATCCAAGATGGTCTTGAGGTTTTCTTTCTTCTTCATTTTGACTATGTGATAGTTTCTAAAATTTCATATTCATCAAGTAATATAACTTTACACGTTTTTGTCAACAAAATTATCTTTATAGGCTGGGAATGCTAATGCATGAAATTGTGAAATAAATCACGTGAGTTGTTATTTGTATCTTAGTTGAAGATGAAATGCAGCATGACATGTGTTATGGAGCATGTGCCTTATCAATGTATCTCAAGAGTGAATGATGCTAGGGAATATTGGTAACAAGTTGTTTAGTTCTTGAAAGCCTTCTGACGGTGTGAGGTTGCATCTGCAGGCGCTGCTTCTGAGAACAGCTGCCTCCAGTGCTGGAGTTGAGGTGCCAGTTATTTTTCACTAGCTACTAGAGCTAAGTAATCCCAACCATCCTAAAGGTCTGTATCTATTTCTCCCATTTCTACCAAATAATCAAATTTTAAAAGAAAATGAGTGAATTTCTAGTGTTTTGAATTGAGGTGAGACTCCTTTGATTTACATTAAAACCAGATGGAAGTGAGGATATTCGTTTCCATCAAATTCTCGATAAGCTACTAAAGCAAGCTAAAGGTTTGTATCTATTTTCCCCCTTAATCAAATAATGAAAATTTTGAAAGAAAATGAGTGAATTTCCAGTGTTGTAAATTGACGTGAGAATATTTTAATCTGCGCTCTTATCAGATGGATATGTAGAAATGCTTTTGCGGAAATTTGTTTTTCCATTGGAAACCGTAAGAACAGTCTTGGTGGAGGCTGCAAGGTAAATAGCTATAGCCTCAACCTTATGCTAATTCTTTGACGAAGCACATTTTAACTTTTTCTTCCTGTGTAGTAAAATGTTAGGACATTGTTGATATAAATCTAAACTAGGGGTGGCTCAGCTTGTCTTTCCAATAATGCAAAGAAGCCGCCAGCTCTGGAAGAAAACACAAGCATATTGAAGGCTTGTATCAACTTTCATTGGTTGTGCTTATGGTGATCTAAATATCCAAACTCTATGGCAGATTATTTTATGTGAAGGGAAGACAATTTATTTTTTTATAAACGATATTAGAACAAGATTAAAAAAAAAAAAAAAGTAATTAGGAGTGGCCATTCTTGTTGTTCTAAATTTTTCTGCCCCTTAAAATAGACGCTCCAACTGTTTCTAATTTTCTATATATGAATTTATTTTTTTTTCATTTCTATTAGAAGGAAAAAATAATCTCTACATCCCATGTATAATGTATGTATATCCCTTTTAAAAAATTTTCCCATATGCGCCTTGTTCTTTGAGAAGTGAGTAATGACATGTGCAGGAAAAAATTAATATATAATTACTTTAAAAAATTTTGGAGAACAAAAATATTTTCTACAAGATTGCCAAAAAAAAGGACCTCCCTAAGATTGCCAAAACAAAAGGTTTGTTTCATGGTATGTTTATGACACAACCCGTCCCGAATCCACAGGGTGAATCTGTCTAATTCTATATAATTATTCTGACGTAATCAATAATTAAAATTCTATCGAAAGATTCGCAAAATCTTTCTTATATTTATTATAAAACTAATTCTGTAAAAATTATAAATCAAGCACTCCCAAATAATAACGAATACAACCAACTTCAAATCAATTATCTCAATCAAAAATACTAAATCACTCAATTATTTAATAACAAATAAAATACATATGCTAACCGCAATATCTAAAATGTAACAAATTATAATATCAAAATATTTTAATAAAACAATTGATAACTCCTAATATCATAACGTTGTCAAAATTTTGAAAATAACTATTATCACGCTTTGATCGATTGTCAGACTGCAAGAGTCTCCTGTGGGGGAAAAATATAATAAAACATGATGAATATAAAGCTCAATGAGTGAATAGTAGTTTTTCAGCATAATTTTACTCTAAATTAATTAATCATATCAAAATACCAACTCATCAAATATCGCAAAAACTTAAATAACTTATTTAAATCAAATCCATGTACTCAAATAACGATATCGCAAAGATACTCCATAAATCAATGGAATCCATAATACTTATAACATCAATACAAATATCGAAACTATCACCAAACAAGTACCCAGGAAATAATCTCATCGTAATCGGACTGACCGACGGGCAATGACGCACGTATCCAGGTACAATCACGCCCCTGAGCTAGACGGATAGATCGGAAAATATCATCTCATATCTCATCGTATTCTGGCATGCATAATTTAGTCCCCAAAAGACAAAGTCGCCCGAGTACATGGCCTAAAGCCTCTGTGTATTCGACGGGCCCTAAAAGCTTATATCTCATCTGTATCATCTGTATCTCATTACCAGTATCTCAGTATTTATCATACCACATACATATCCCATCTCATCCAGATCATCAGATCAAGGGGAGAGATCTTTATCTAATGATTTTAAAAACGACGATCATTATGCTCATATTCATATATCTTTTACACATATATAAATATATAATCTCATCCGAAATCTCATCCAAAATCTGATTCGAAATCTTATTTCCATTTTCATTTAACATGTCTTAAATATGCTTTTCTTTTCTTTAAAATATTATCATGCATATTCAAAATCGGTAACCAAAATCATAAATTAAACACATTTCTCTTAATAAATACCAAAACACAGATAAAATCCATTTATATAAAATCATTAAATCGAAGCCTTTAAAATCAATCTCATAAACATGTTTTACCATATTTTAAAATTATAATAAACTATAATGAAAATAGGTTTTGTATATTCCACTCACAGTGACGGTGTCTGAACTCGGTATCGACAACGTTCGTGGGTTGATTCTCATTCGCGAATCCTCCTAATTTAAGAAAATAACATCATTACTAATCATAATTACGAATTATAAATAATATGCTCAAAACGATATTTATCTACAATAAAATATTCTTGAATTCATAAAATTATCAAAATACCCTCAACATCAAAATTCATCAAATTATCCTCATAATTACATATTATCAAACTATCTTCAATTCTGATTACAAAGATATCCACAAGTTTTAAATTTACAAAATTACCCCTGAAAAATATAAAATTACCAAAATGCTCCCAACGACATAAATTACTGAATTACCTCCGAAATCTCAAATTACCTAACTACCCTGATCTTAAATTACCAAAGTGTCAACCAATTTTAAAATTACATAATTACCCCTAAAGTTCGTGAATTTATCAAATTACCCCTAACGGTCAACGTTGAACTCCTAACTCATTCAACGGTGACAAAAAGTTCAGATCTGCTAGATCTGACCTCAGTGAGTCTAATGGTGCCGGCGGTGACCTCCCACGCCGCGGCAAGAATAACAATCTATCTCCCAAAAACTCGCGGAGCTTTTCACGGCGTCGACGCGGCAATTACTCAAGCGTTTCGTGTGATAGGGTTGGTCGAAAAACAATGAGGGAAGTCGAGGAACAAGATCCAAGCGGTGGATTGGCCCATTTCGGCTAGATCGACGGCAAGCAAAACGCGTCTTGGCGGCGGGTTTTCAAGTTCATTTGCTAGCGTCGGTTTGTTTTGTTTAGGTGACAAGGACGACAGGGATATGTCGGCCGGCTCACAAGCTTCACATCGGTACCAAGCTCGACTAAAGGGGTGGCCGAAATCGCAAGATCCGACCGGGTCAAAGCCGTGGGTCGGGTCAACGGGTCCTCTCTCTCCTTCTTTCTCTCTCTCTATCTTTCTTTTTCTCTCTCTCTTTCTATTTTAGGAAAGCCAAAAATGCCTCTCTCTCTCATCACTTTCCATTTATAGTAAGAATTTTTTTTAAGCTTAATACAAATTAAGCTAATTCCGGACCCGAGTCAAATTAAAGTCCGATTACGCGGCTAGTGAATCGTGTCTGTAATGTCTCGATTTTGTGTCGCGACAAATTTAAATCATTTCGAGCGCAATCGATTTTAATAATTGCAACTGATTATACGTAATGATTTGTAATAATCCGTTGATTTTAAAAATTTTGCTACGAAGATAAAAAAATAATATTACGCTCAATTAATAAAAAATTTGGTGCATATGTTACAGTTTACATGGGAATGGATGTGGCGGGACCTATACTCATTGGCAATAAGAAATGAGAGTTTTATTTCAAAAGGAGTTTGAGGTTGGTAACCATAACCTTATTCTCTTCTCTCCTTTTTTTCCTTACGAGTGGAGTTAAACCCCATACTTTGTATTTCCTTATAAAAGTTTTACCAATTGAACTAACTGGCATCCATTAATAAAAATAAGAACCTTATGTTTTTATGTAAGAAATTTTACTAATTGAACTGACTAGCACTTGTAAATAGAAAAAAAGATAGTTATTATTAATATATCACTATTTTAGGTGTGACAACAAAAATTTTTTTGAATTCCTTTTAACAACTCAACAATCAAGATAAATTTCATAAAACGAAATTTAAACTTATATTGATTAAAAGGAAATATTTGTACCGAATGAGCTTTTTATTGATTAAAGTATAAACTTACACTCAAATTTAGGATAATTGATGTCGATAAAGTTTAAGTTGGAGAGAATATTCGACCTTGATGAAATAGAGAGGAACGATTAAACCACATTATTATTCAAGATTGATCATTTGGTTGAATGCTGTGCCTTTCTTAATTAGTTAAATTAAAACACAGTGAAGTGATAGTAAGGTCAGTTTAAAAGTGCTACCAAAATAGCATTTTTTATCCGCAGGCTATAAAGCTTGTTCTTTAGCGCTTACTGAAGAAAATAATTTATATTTGGTTCTTCTTGAATGATGTTCCAAAAAAATGATTTAAATACCTTGTTCTAGCAATCGCTGCCACTCTTCTATGAAAAACTTTAAAGGTTATGATTCTCTGGGACCTCTCATGATCTTAATTTTCTATATTTTAAAGAATTATGATTCTTTCGGACCTCTCATGATCTTAATTTTCTGATTTTTTAAAGATTTTGTAATATCTGTACTTTAATATATCACTTGAATAAATTTTATTATAAAAAAATTAGATTATAAAAAAATCTTAATCCAAAATTTAAAATAAATAAATAAAAAAAAATTTGAGCAACATCGTAGTTGAAATCTTAATTATTTTAATCTCTCTGTCCTCTCTAGTACATCATTAGATGGGCTATCTTATCAAATTTGAAAGCCTTTGCAAATAGAAATTACTTTTTCAAATTTTATTATCCGGACATTTTGAGTTGATGGATGCGTGCACGCATACGTTAGGGTACAAATAACTCCATCCCTCTAAAATTTTGTTCCCGAAAGAAAAAGCGTGCTCAAATAAAATTACTTCTTTAGTTTTTATTATCCGGGCATGCATTTTGAGTTGATGGATGCGCAGAGGTATAGCTTAGGGGCAAATAACCCGACCCCTCTAAATTCTGTTCAGGAGGAAAAATATATATTATGTACGAATCCCTCCTCTTCAACTCATAGTAATTGTAATTATAATGTTAATAAATTATTATTCATATCTGTATACATGAGGCTCAGCGGCGACTATTTTCTTCCCTCCACTGCTGAAGCCTTATATAGGAATATAACCGACGAGCGCATATCATGTGATTAATAAAACACTATGGAAAGCCTGATTAATTGTTGGGAAACCATATCAGATAGCCACAACAAACCTGTTCACATCTACGACGAACGTCTTCCCAGTCACCAGACCCACCATGAACAATGATATGATTATCTAAAACAACCTAATATGATAAAGACTTTAAGTTACCAGGCTTGAACAAACCTTGCTGTTGATAACTCTAAGGCAAATACTGACCAAAAAGTACAGAATTATATATACTACATATCATTGATAAAACTCACCTTTTGCATGAGCCAAGCATTAATGGCATTTTTGTGCAAAATTCATACTACACACTTCATCCAAAACCTAAAATTGGAAAAGCACAATCAATGATATAGTTTACTTCAAAGGTACCAAAGAATTTCATCAAATGAACCTACCTGCCCTCCTATGAGGATGGCAAGGTCCTCCATGATGCCATTCTGATGGTTTTTCGAACAATCAGGTATGATGACACAAACCTTTAAACAAATTCAGAACCCACCACAATTAAATGATAAAATAAACAACACTTTGTATAAATGAAGTAATAATCAAGTATGAAACAGGATTTTGCAAACTATATAAATCATTTGGTTGCAATTTGTTTTGATATCTTTATTTTGAGTAGCACCCTACGTACGAAGTAGGGACAATGTTTTAATCCCAATTGATGTGGCATTTGACGTAATATCGATTGGTGCTAGAAGAACTCCCATTTTAATGATTGAACAGAAAGTAAAATGTTAATTACTTAAAAGCACAACATTCACTAGTAAGTGCCACGTAAGTTGGGATACAAACCTTCCATCCCTAAAATGTATGTACAGTATATTCCTTTGTATTTCAGCGAAAATTTGGGTTACCTTGTTTTCAATACAAGTCTCGTCTGCTACAAGATATCCTAAGACTACTCTTTCCATATCCTCGGCATATGACATTCACTAGTAAATGCCACGTAAGTTGGGATACAAACCTTGCATCCCAAATATGTACATACAGTATATTCCTTTTATTTCGGCAAAAAACTTGGATACCTTGGTTCAATACAAGTCTTGTCTGCTATAAGATACCCTAAGACTGCTCTTTCCATATCTTCAGCAAAAATCAATAAAGGTCTAGAACTCTGAGGAAAACAGCACATTAGCCTGTCAGTTAAATTGTTATAACAAATAAACACTCTTCTATTTTCTGCTTCTAAGCCCTCTTACCTGTGTAGCTTGCCTGTTGCCAGCTTAATAACGTCTAAGTTTGAAATTTTCTTCTCATGAATCAAAATCGATGGATTGCGTAGAACCTGGAAAATGGGAAAACAATTAATTCATTAATAAGAGACTAATACAGCATTGACCAACTAACACATTATCATCTACCAATGAGACAAAGACAAAGTCATAAACTAAAGGCATAATGAATAATGGATATAAATTGCCCACATAATTGGTGCAGAAGTAAGGATAAATTTGCGGGGCGTCATACAACACCATTTCATTATAAGAATCAAATTCAATAGACGGCGTTTTCCCATCCCCATCCTGCAACAATTTTGGGAAAAAATTAAAGACACTTTCATGTTTCAAAATCTAATGCAATAGCATATATAACAATAGACAAACCCTCTAAGAAAAAAGCTGCATCATTCGTCTAGTAATCAATTGGTTACTACAGCTTTCCAACATTTAAGCAAATTCAAAAATAAAAAGAATAAGAAAATGGAAAGAATCAAAAAGGAAAAAACATTAAGAAGGAGAAGGTATATAAAGTGAAAAAATTAAACAAGCAACTTACGCATGCAAGAAACTTAGCCTTATCTAACTGTCGTTTTAGCCTTGGCTACAATCTCACCTATCTCTCTGTCACCACCCGCTGCTATTGTTGCAATTGTATGTTTGTTTGTTTGTTTTGTTAGCCAAAATAAAAAAGTCAATGTTGAATCGATTCAGCAGATAGTGAACATATAACAGTCACAAATTAAATTGGATATAGACAATGAACCTGGGCAATTTCTTCAAATGCTGTGACCTTTACGTGCTCTGCTTCTTAAGTAACTCTCAACGGCACGCCTTGCCATACAAATCCATGTTCCAAGGAATAGAAAATTGCTCCTGCGTACCGTACCTTCTCTGCTTCAGAATCCAAAGCCTCTGATAAGACTTTTTATATTCGGAATATTTTCCATATTCTAACTTCCAATTTTCATAACCTTTATAATTATTGTTAACAATTTAACTCAAAATTATTATCAATTATTATTAATATATTAATTAATTATAATACCTTTTATTGTTACGTTAATAATAATAATAATCTATTTAAAATTAAAATTATATTATTATAATCATAATTATAATTATAATCCATTAATAATAATTATATTTTTAATTAAATGGAGGTTTAAAATTTAAAAATAATAATAATCTATTATTATAATTTTTAATTTTATTGTTGTTGTTAATAATAATAATAATAATAATAATAATTATTATTATTATTATTATTATTATAATATAATCCATTAATAATAATTATATTTTTAATTAAATAAATAATTTTTTAGAATTTAAAAATTGTATGAACAAATTAATATTCTAAATATTTATAAATAGAATTTAAAAATTTTATAATATTTATAAATAAATTATAAATAAAGTAGAATATAAGGAGTTTGAATGAAATTTTATAAAAAAAAAACAAAATAAAAAAAAAAGACAACCGCTTATAACTTACATGTGACTTAGGGATCCTTATAATAATAGTGTCTGCTCCAAGTCAAGTACAACAAACCTATGAAACAAAATTAATTTAACCATTGGAATAAACCGGCCACGAGTTATTTTCTTTTAAGAATAAATAAATAAATGATGAGTCTGCCTCACCGGCCGGATATTGGTCTTCACCAACCTGCAATTGACATAACCAATCACGAAAACAAATTGGTCAGAAACAAAGAGAAGTGGAAAACAAGTAAACAATGTGATTATTTTCGAAACTATAATTACTGGTACGCAACTTTGGAAACGCGCTAGGGCAAACCGGAAAGGAACATGATTTTGGAGTTTTTGCAGACGAATCGTAGAGAGCAGAATTAGAACAAGTTTGGGTTATTAAAAAAATGAAAAATAAGAGAGCGCAGTTGGAAGGGTGAGTTAGAAAGTACGAATTATGTGATCTTCAATTTCTTAGTAATGGGCGTCGACTCGGGCTTGGATTCGTACAACCGCTTAAAGGCACAAATCTATATCATGCTTTTCTTTTCAAAATAATTGGAATGAGTGCAGCTGCCAGAACGTGGTGTGGAAACTTCTTATTATCAAATCCTGTGAACTAGAATAGAAAATAGTGATCAGATTGAATTAGATTGATGTAAAGAATAGAAATAATTAATTCGAATATAACTATACAATTAAAAAGTAATTTGAACAGTAGAAAAATTAGATATCGAAATGTCATTGGTTAATTCATTATTTATATTTCCTTAGTATATATCAAATATATATGGTATAAATATATCCTTATTGCATACTCTTACTGCAGCATATTATGGGATAACAGTTTCTCCCATGATTTTGAACTCTATTGGAAACAATTAACTATTAAAGGCAGAATAACTGTTAAGAGCTTGCAAATAGTTCCTCATCATTTTCTCAGCTTGCTGGGTTTATAAATTCTTATTTTGGACGGAAAATGGTATTTCTTCCAAACTTGTGTCCTTCAGTTTTTCGAGAAATTCAAAAAATTAAAACACACACACAGACACCAAGCACATATATATATAGGTGAAAAGCTCATTTATGTATAAAATTAATTATATAAATTTGAAAACTTTCCATTTTTGGTAGTTTCCGGACGTATGTAGAGTTATTCACAACAGAGTCTACAAAAAACAGGCCATCGACATCGTGCTCATTAACCTGCGCAACATAATAATATGAGGAATTGATAGGTTTCATATTTAATTTTGATGTCATAATACATATATTCTCGAATGCAGCGATTTAATTTTTATGTATCGACATGTCGGGCTTCAATTTAATGATTTTATATAAGTGGAAATTTATTTGTGTTTTGGTTTTTATTACAAGAAATGTGTTTAATTAATGATTTTGGTTACTAATTTTGAATATGTATGATAATATTTTAAAGAAAAGAAAAACAGATTTACGCCGTGTTAAAAGAAAAAGGAAATGAGGATTTTGGGATGAGATTATATATTTATGTATACATGTACAAGGTATATGAATATAGTATAATGATTGTTTTTAAAATCATTAAATGAACAGTGTTACATATCAGTCTGAGTAATCAGATAATTAATGATGAGATATGAGGCTTTTGGAGCCCGTCTAAACACACATAAAGGTTTTGGGCCATGTGTTTGGGCACACTCACCTTTTGGAGGCATATGCATGCCGTCTGATGAATACAGAGAAACAAATATTAAGATACATATGATATAGATTATATATATGAGATACAAGGTTTTGAGGCCCGTCTAAGTACACACAGAGGCTTTGGGCAGTGTACTAGGGTGACTTTATCTTTTGGGGACCAAATTATGCATGCACAGATATGATGAGATATAAGATGATATTTTTTGATCTATTCGTGTAGTTCCGAGATGTGATAATACGTCATTGCCCGTCCGTCGAGATCCGGATATGATGAGATTGTTTTCCTCTGGGTACTAGTTTGGTGATAGATTTCAGTATTCAGTATTGATATTATAAGTATTATGGATCTCATTGATTTATCCAGTATTATGTGATATGGTTATTTGAGTACACGATTTGAATTTGATAAGTCATTTAAGTTCTTATGATATATTTGATGAAATTGTGTTTGGAAATATTATAATTATTTTGGATTAAAGTTGTGTTCAAAAACTACTATCCACTGGGTGGGTTTTATACTACCCCGTTTTAATATGTTTACCCCTCTCCACATAAGATTACGCAAGTACAATAGTTGACAACAACAATACTTATTTGTGAACTATGGCCACGTTATGATGTTAGGAGTTATAGATTGATTTATTGAGATATTTTGGGATTGTATAATTTGATTACATTCGGGATTGCGGATAACATATGTATTTTATTTGATATTGGATAATTGAGTGATTTGGTATTGGATTGATGAAGTTGGTCGTATTCAGAATTATTTTGGGAGTGTTTATTTTATTACTTGCGAGATTTGGTTATGTGATAATTATAGGGGAGATTTTGTTGAATTTTTGGTTGATTAGATTATTTTTCGATTGATTTAATAGAATTAGGCAGACTCACCCTAGGAGTTCGGGCTAGTCGTGTCAATCTTATGT
>JASUUG010000844.1:0-56009 GCA_030449905.1 Luvunga scandens | reverse complement strand
TGCAAATTAAAGGTGTAATTCAAAATGGGAAAACTCTGGTTGAAGGGAATTAATTGACTTTGATTCGACTCACGATCATCGATATAACTATAAATCATTACTTTGCTTATGAATAGACCGGTTATAGCTATCGAGACACTCTAATAGTCAATCTCTCCTTAATTAATGATAACCAAGCAATGACGGCGGTTGGTTATTTCCTAATCAATAGACAATCCTAGATACAATCATAAGATTTAATCAATTGACAGTCTGAAAATTAGAAAGACCCAAATCCTAATTAACAAATGCATACGAGGATTCATTTATATTAGATTATTTATTCTCATAACACAACGCACTGCTATGTTATTTGTCACAAACATCAAAATCTTCATACGATGAATCTTTCAATTGGCAGTAGATTAAGTTGATAATTAAATAGTGGTCAATTATCTAATTAACAAAGATAATCATGACAATAATTCAGAGAATAAACAAATACCCAAAAAAGCAATAAAACAATTAAAAGCACAAGAAAGATCCACAATATTGGTGAATCAAAGCTTCATTAACCTTCAACCAAAAAAATAAGTTTAGTTCCTCATGGAGAAAAAGAGAAAATCCTAAAAAAGATAAAAACAATTAATAATCCAATTCTAATTCTAATCTCCTTCTTTATCTCCCCTTTTTTATAGTTTTCTTAAAAAGGATAAAGATAAAAATATTTAAAATATTATCTCAAATATTATCTCAAATTACAAGAGTCATAAAAATATAAAACACGTTTAAAAAAAAATAAAAACGTCAAGTCTGCCATTGATAGCACGCACCCACGCCTTATCAATAAACTTCTTTGGAATCGACTGTCACATGCCCACACCTTATCGACAAACTTCTTCTGAAATTAAGAATTTATCCAAGAAGTCATTTTATCCTCAAACATAATCTTGTAGCTCAATTTAGCACTAATCAATAGAATTGCACCTACAAAAATAAAACACAAGTAAATTACAACTATTAAGTGCAAAACATTGATATGAAAGGGATTAAACAATGCAAAACTAGTGCATGAAATGCACTATAACAATTATATACAACATGTCCTTCGCATTTTCTCTTTTAATTAAAACCATAAAAAGACTTGCAATATGGAATGCATTTGTTATGTTGTTTATAGGAGTAAATTGTTGTTGTTTTCGTGATTGTCCAATTTTTTTCTCTTTTAGTTAATCAAAAGAACTAACAATCCTATAAATTAACTAGTATGAGCTAACTACTTGAATGCTCAATGTTATTGCACTTTTTTACGCTACATATAGCATGGTATGCTTGGGCGATCAAATTGAGTTTCTATCGTGTGATACTTTTCAATCGAGCCACTTTACTCTTCAGTGATGGAAACAAATGAAAGTGCACATCCATTGGCTAGATGATAATTAAAAGATAAAGATTATATTCTCATCATAATTACAACTAACAATCCAACTTGATCTAGTGTCAATTAATTTTTAGTTTCTTGCATCAATTTCTTTTCCAATATATAAAATGGCAATCTCACAAGCTAAATATGTTAATTTCATTGTATGCAGCACTTTTGTAATATTTTATTAAACCACAGAAATGGGGGTTCGACTAAAGGAGATTTTGAGTGGATTATTTAATTATAAATTGTTCGGATTATGTATGTGTCAATAAAAAATAGGGGAGTTCCTTGAATTGGCTCAACTTGCCATTTTGTATTATAGTAAAAAATAGAGGCTGTTTTGCCATCCCAACTAAGGTTAGTTTCAATTTCGGAATATGGTGCATTGAAATCCCCCAGTCTATCCCTTCAGGACTTAGGCAGATAGATTGTTTTAAATTATTCAGATTATTTTAGCATTAAGACCCCTAAAAGTTCCCTAACTAATTACATTTCTTCCACTGTCTCGTGACGTCTGAGGAGAAAGCGAATTTGTTTTTTCCTTTTTGCTATTTCTTGGCTTCCCAATAATATTCTTGAACGGAAACATTTCATTTGCATTTTTTTTATAAAGCAGAAATTAAAAAAATGTTGAAAAAAAAATTGATTTAGCTGTTGCCAAAATATAATTTTTCATCCGTGAACAATAAATATTACTTTGTTGTGAGCATAAAGTCTTTAATTATGTTTTTGTAAATTAGTATGTAAATAGTTTATAGTGGTAGACATGCTAAAATTTTATTTCATATCACATAATTTTGGATAAAATTTTGGGATACAATTTAGGGTGTCTAACATTATCCACGACATTTATGTTAAGGATGCTATCTTGTATTAGCTGAGAATAAATCTTGATTAAGTACTTGTTCAGTCTGACTTCTCTATTAGTCAAAAGTGATTTTTTTTTTAATATTTTTTAATACCAAAAACTCTCGTATTTTATTATGTTTGATTGTAAACAATGCATAGAACAAGGGGCTCTCATGTACTTCACGAATTGCTAATCCATTTAGTAGCTTTTACTGAAAATAGTTTTTCAAAATTGAATGAAATAGGGGAACGCATTTGGTACTGTGTTTCAACTATAAGCAAAATATAAAGAAATGAACAAGAAAAAAGTTAGTATTTTTTCTTGTAAATGCGGTTTTCAAAATTCTCAAAATCAACAAACTATTATTTTCTATCTCATAGATATATAGTTTTGAAAATAATTTTTTTTTCGTTTCCAAAATTACATGTTATAAACTACTTGCCAAAGACCTTTTTTTTTTTATATATTTATTTTCGTTTTCAAAAATAAAAGCCGTCACCAACTTTTAAATTAGAAAAATTTTAAAATCGCATTTCAGAAAGACAGCGCATCTGCTAAACGATATCAGCAATGTCCTCACTAATTATCAAATACGTTTTTCAACCTGAAAACACAATTTTCTAAACAGTATTGATTATTTAAAAAAAAGATATGCATATATATATACCAAACGCACCCAATCTTTGCTCAGCTTCCCACAATGTCAACTTTTCAGGCGTCCACAATGTCAATCTTTGCTCAGCTTACTTTTCTGTCAGACAAGACACTTTCAAACACAAACCTTGCTACACAGGGGAACCAAATGCAAACCCAAACCAATCTCAACCCATGTATAAATTTAAAACACAAACTTCAAAAAAAAAAAAAAAAACAAATGCAAGTGCTGTTTGCATATTCCAGATGAATCGCTGCCAAGACTCTTGCGTCATAAAATAATAAAACAAGATAAACACCAAAGAATTGACGCAGCAAAACCCAAAAGATTCTAGTATATGACATGAATTGACAAGAATGTACATACGAAACTGTGATTGTTAATGGGCTGAAGGACAGTACGCAATTCACTTTCCTCTGTTTATTGGCTCTGCTTAACTTGTGCCTTCATTATTTGTCTATTTTCCCAACTTTTTTCTTAAAAAAAATGCGAACCAATTGAATCATGACTATTATTGTGATATTAAATTTTTTAAAAAAATTATTTCAAATTCAAGTAGTATATTTTAAAGAAAACATATTATTATATAAATTAACAATTGCCTAGTATAAAAACAAAATCCATATGATATGTCTATATAGCTTGTGTAAAATATGTTCTTAGCATTGTTTGCTTCTTTTTAAAATTAATTTCCACTTGAATCTCATCTTTGACTTTGGTATTGCAAAAAGAAATCCTAGTTGGTATGGTTGTTCTACGACAAAAAATTATTCTATGTCAGTATCATCTACTTCTTTGTTTGAAACGGTTTGTATAGTAAAATTATCATCTTTAACATGAAAAAATAAAAACTGTACAATAGTCTTATTGTTATAAAGCAGCTAACTATTCAAAAATCTTCTTAATAGAAAACTACTATTCAAATAAAACGTAATACTAAAAACGTAATCATATTCTTCTAAAATAATCAATATTTTCATAAATTAATAATTTATCAATTAATTGATATTCATTAAATTTTAATAAACTAATTCATGGTCCCAGAGCTATTAATTTATCAAGATTTTATTATATTTGTTATATGGGAAACAACGCAATTTATAGCAATATATTGTTGCAATGGTGGATTAACAAAATTTCTAGCAATTCTCTTTTCATAAATAACAACCATTTGATTTGGATGACATTAACCATGTAAATGTTAACGGCACATGATTACACATGACTGAAAAAAAAATCAGTTTTTCCTAATGATTAATCAAAGGAAAATTCAAAGAAGAAAATTAAAGGAAAAGAGTCATTGGTGTTCGTGTTGGGAATGAGCAATTTGCAATTTTGCTATCCTGCCACAATTTGCAAAACGTAAATCCATACACTGGTACTTTTAATATTTGAATGAACGTATTCGAAAGTGGTTAGATTAGCATGCCAAAAAACAATTTCACCTCCAATCTGAACTCACACGTATTCCTGTTACCTTTGCTTCATACTGCAGAGAAGAAAGCAAAAAATCACAAAACCAATTAGATGCAATGGCTTCGGACGGTAGCCAAATACCACTTCATTATTCATTTACAAATCCCAACCGTTAGATTAACGTAATTAAAATCTAACGACTGGACATAATAACAACAAAAAAATAGGGGTACGGAGTTGGATCCTGGAGTAACGAAGAAGAAAAATTAGCTACGATATATAATTTTTTTTTAATTAAAAAAATTTTGTGACTATTTGAATATTATTTTTGCTAAGTTAGATTGTGCATCAACATAAAATAAGGTTGAAATTAATGAGTATTAATATGAAAGAAGTGATCAATTTTGTTTGTGCACACACAATTACACACCACTGATTTATACATGTAAGTCATTCTCATCAGAAACAAACAGCGCATTAAGCAAAGCAAACACTTCTTTCTAAAATCAATTACATTTGAGCCTTGCTGGCCTTAATATCTTCACAGGAAGAATTACCTGCAGGCTCTTCATTAATATCAATAACCTTGGGCTGCCTCCTCTTCTCCACAGCAAGCTTTGGCACCGCAATCCTCATAACGCCATTTTCCAAATGAGCCTTAATGTTGGTGTCTCCTTCAAGTCTTCTCTCTCCAGGGCTAGAGTTTGATCATCATCAGCTCCTTTGGGATTGTTTAGAGGGGTTTGTTCAACAATCCTGAAAGGATCTTATGTCAAAGAGTGGTGATCTTGTGTATGGCATCAGAGCATTTTGGATACTAAACATCATAGATAAATCAACAATCCCAAACTAACTTAAAGTATTAGGCTGCTCATTAGATAGAAATTCACATTACGGTTTGTCAAACAACCACAAAAAGAAAGACCATAAAAATAGAGTACATAGCCTGTCACATAAAAACAGTACATAGCTCGTTGGCAGCTCCTCATTTGCAGATCTTATGTCCACATATATCTTATTGTTAGCCACAACGCAGTCTAGCCATAATTGACATCTTTCACATTTTCTCTTTGAATTTGTTGGGTTCAACTCATGTAGTTGGCCCAAAGCCCACATAAATTGCAATAAAAGAAAACTTAAGGGGTACATGAAATTTTCCATTAAAATTAGGTTTTGAAACGTGTCTATGTAAAGAAGAGTAAGTGTTATAGTGCATTTCATGCACTAGTTTTACATTGTTTAATCCCTTTAATATCAATGTTTTGCACTTAATAGTTGTGATTTACTTGTGTTTTATTTTTGTAGGTGCAATTCTATTGATTAATGCTAAATTGAGCTACAAGATGATGTTTGAGGATAAAATAACTTCTTGGATAAATTCTTAATTTCAGAAGAAGTTTGTCGATAAGGTGTGGGCACGTGACAGTCGATTATAGAAGAAGTTTGTTGATAAGGCGTGGGCGCGTGCTATCAATTGCGGACTTGACGTTTTTATTTCTTTTTAAACGTGTTTTATATTTTTACTACTCTTGTAATTTGAGATAATATTTTAGATATTTTTATCTTTATCCTTTTTAAGAAAACTATAAAAAGGGGAGATAAAGAAGGATTAGGGAGATTGGAATTAGAATTGGATTATTAATTTTTTTTATCTTTTTTAGGGTTTTCTCTTTTTCTCCATGAGGAACTAAATTTATTTTTCTGGTTGAAGGTTAATGAAGCATTGATTCACCATTACTGTGAGATCTTTCTTGTGCTTTTAATTGTTTTATTACTTTTTGGGTATTTGTTTATTCTTTGAATTATTGTCATGATTATGTTTGTTAATTAGATAATTGGCCACTATTTAATTATCAACTTAGTCTAGTGCCAATTGAAAGATTCATCGTATGAAGATTTTGATGTTTGTGGCAAATAACATAGCAGTGCGTTGTGTTATGGGAATAAATAATCTAATTTAAATGAACCATCGTATGCGTTTGTTAATTAGGATTTGGGTCTCCCTAGTTTTTCAGGCTGTCAATTGATTAAATCTTATGATCGTATCTAGGATTGTCTATTGATTAGGGAAATAACCAACGGTCATACCTTGATTATCGACTAATTAAGGAGAGATTGGCTATTAGAGTGTCTCGATGCTATAACCTCTATTCATAAGCGAATGATTTATAGTTGTATCGATGATCAGTAGTCGAATCAAAGCTGAATTAATTCCTTCAACCAGAGTTTTCCCATTTTGAATTACACCTTTAATTTGTATTCTTATTAATTTAAATTGATTTTCATTATTGTCAACAATCCCCCAATTTTACATTTTTATTTTAAAAAGGATTTAATAATTACCAATCTCTGTGGACACGACCCTGCTCAATCACTATACACAATTTTGTTAGAGTAGGTATTTATATTTGCTGGCTTCGACACCCATCAGTAAGTGGAGGCAGTTGACAAAGAAAAGAAAAGAAGAAAAGGATGAGAGAGAGAGAAGAAACAGTGGCGTGAGTTTAGTTTTGGGGTAAGGATTTTTAATCTTTGATTGAACGATCGAAAAATAAAATTAACTCTCTTTTCTTTTCAAATTTTGAAGATAAGTTCCTAACATTGTCCTCTACAATCTTAATTTTTTTTTTTCCTCTTGCTAACTATTATTCAAGATACTCAGATGTCAGAGAAACAGGTATTAGCCTGCTGCCATAAGCCTAGAATATTGAGATTCTCGATGTTGTTAGCCTCTAGTATTATCTCGAAAAGAATTTGTGTTGTAATCCCATTATTATATATTGGAAGATTATATCAAATTACAATCCCATGATTTTTCCCGTTTTGTGGTTTCCACACAAAAATGTGTCTCTTGTAGTTAGTTTATTGCTTTAGATTTTATTTGTTTATTTTTCTGCCTATTTATTTGTGGTACACATCTTATTTTAATCACACAAAGAGGAAAAGAATTTTGTTTTCCCTTAATTTACAACTGCTTGAATGAGTTTCTTTCCCAACAAAATTAGTCCCAAAAAGACTTGCAATATAGACTGTTATGTGATTTATTGGAGTGAATTGTTCATAGAATGTTGGTTGCATCCATTCTAGCCAAAACACTTTATATTTTATTTCAGTTTGGACTAAGCAAAAATGCAGCTCAATTTGATTGATTGAAAATTTAAAACTGTACTCAAGATAAAAAAGAAAATGACAAGCAGCTCTAACCAATGCAGGGGATGCATGTATATTAATATTTCTCATCAAATCATCACCCATTGTGCTCTGAGACTAAGAAAATCTATGGTGATTGATATATATTGATTTTTCAAAACGGGACTATTTTACATCATTTAGTGATTAGTGACACTGATGGTTATAGAATGAATCAAGTGTTTACTAAAATGTCTCAAAGAAGGATTCTCGAGTATTCACCGTCTCAGCAAGTGACTCAGCACATGAGAATGAGAAGAACATTCAAGAATAATAGGATAATATAAGATCAAGGATGCAACGAGCACAAAAAAAGATGCCAGCTATAGCATTTGACAGTACACATGTTATAGCCGTTAGATTAAACAAATGTAAACCATCGGATACAAGTTTTGTGTATATAGATTCAAAATGAATGAAAGATTGCTGTGATGTGTGTGCATTATTCTCTCATTTTGTTTTCATTACATCTCTTTTAAGATTTTTTTTCAATAACTTTCAGTTTTCTGTCAAATGTAACATAATATGATCATGTGCTAACTAATAACAGAAAGCATAAATGCAGCTCTAATCTTTTTCAAACTTGGCCAAAGTTGTTGAATATAGTGTTCAGTGTTCTTTATTAAATTAGCATGATTGGACATAATAAAATAATGAGAATCAAATTATTATGATGGTTGGATTAGTTAGCTCGATTAGTGTTATTTTGTCTAATGCGTTAGCTAGATGATAATTAAAAGACCAAGATTATATTCCTATCATAATTAAACTAACAGTACGACCTGATCCAGTTTCAATTAAATTTCAGTTTCTATTATTAATTTCTTTTTCAATATATATAATGGCAATCTCGTCAGCTGAATGCTAATTTCATTATATTAGGCACTTTTGTGATATGTTATTAAACCATGGAAATGTGGGTTAGATTCAAGGAGATTTTGAATGATTTATTTAATTATAAATTGTTCGGACTACGTATGTTTCAATCAAAAATAGGGAGATCCATGAATTGGCTTGACTTCCCATTTTTACAATAGTAAAAAGCAGAATGTGATGCACTGATATCCAGTTCATCTCTTAAGGACTTTGGGCGTGTAAATTGTTTTGAATTATTCAGATTATTTTTGTCAAACTCAAAACAGGGGAACTCCATGCGCATGAGTCATCACTATTAATATTTCTATTTCTCAACACAATTTATCAGTTACTGGACATTTGGACTCATCAACTTTTAGAAATTGTTATAATAATCCAGGAAGCTCTTTAGGCACAATATCACGAAATTTTGATATTAGCCCTTAAAAAGAGCTTGGGCATGGTCAAAGAAGTAACTGAAACCGAGACTATGCCCCAAGTAAGTCCAGCCGCTACTCTAAAAAATTTGGGTTATTTTGCCTAAAGGGTTTTCTCCATCATACAAATTACACCGGCTCTTCATAATTAGTCACACATTAATATGACAAATTAGAAAGTAATAAAGAGATGGATTTTTATTTTAAAACAAACGGAATTGATTGAAGAATATTATTAAAAGGGTGGGATTATTTGTAGTCTAAAATTTACTATGAATGCCCTTTTATTATGTGCACCAGCTAATTAATTATTCCTACTGCATGGGTTTGTAAATTTCTTTTAAAACAGAGGAGCTAGGACTATATTAATGAATTTCTTATTGGGGTGGGTGTAATATGTAATGGCCTCTCTGTATTTTTTGATGTTATTATTATCGATGTTGTATCGTCGAATTATGGTCTTCATGGCTTGACGGTCTTTGGGCAGCTGAGTTGAGTTTTAGTCTTCGAATTGCCGTCGTATGGTTCAATAGCGAAGCCAGTGTTCAATTATTTGTTCATCTAGTGCTCTGCTTGTAAACAACTAAAAATCATTTTGATTCTTTGACTAATAAGAATTGCCATTCTGAACTAAGGGCCAGTGAGCTTAGGATTATCGCTAAAACATGAGTTCTGTGCTCTATCATGCATTTTCTATACTATTAATTGTTTGGGCCTATAAACTAAGACATCAAAACATAGATTCTGTTCTAGCTACTGTTTTTCACTTTAGATTTGGGATTGATTTTTAGCTTTATCTTTTATGGCCTATGACATCCCAATACATGACCAATCTACTTATTGGCCAATACTACATAAAATAGACCTAAAAATGGATGGCCATCTGATTCTGACCTACAGAAAAATTAAATAAGGAACTCCAGTACCATCAATTTCACATTTTAATTTCGAGTTGGAAAATAATGAAACCAGAGGCTTAGGTGATTTAATTTTGTATATATATTTAATCAAGTAAAAATGGAACCTGCATGATAGCTAGACTTAGTTTAACTGGCTATGAATGCACTTTGTTTTTGCAATTTTCTAAGTTTGAATAATAATAAAATTCAAAGTTGTTATTTAGTGGGTAAGATTTCTCATCCCAAAATTTTGTTTAAAGAAAAAAAAAATCAATCTTACATAAAGGAATACAAATTGCAGGACCATTGCAAAGATCCTAGAGTAAGCGGAAATTTTGCAATTAGCTTGGAGCGGTTTGCAAAGTAACTTCAATGACTAAAAGGAAAAATTAATAATAAAAGAAAGCACAACAGGCGGTAACAATGAAATTAGCTTTTATTCTTTGTTAAAGTGAAATTTACTGGGTAATTAGACAGGTGCTTATATATAGTAGCTAACATTCTATAGTAGTAACAGCAGACTCTGCTTCTTTTTTTTTTAAAAAAAAATCGCAACGTTCTTTTTTGGGAAAAAATATAAATGTATAATGGTAAATATCTGTCCTGTTTTTCTCTGTTCATTTGCTCTGCCAACTTATAGGGTCTTCATTATTTGTCCATTTTCCCAGCTCTTTTAAATCTCAAACTTGTCAAGTATTTTAGCAATTACTTTATAAAATTAGAAGTTTATGTTTCCTTCACTTCCATTGCTTTCAATTACTTGAGCCTTCACAAACTAAACTTTTTCCTTTAGCAAATCTCTTTAAAAAAATTCTTCTTTTTCTATAAGACTCTCTTACTCTCTTACTAAATAAATTAATAATTACGTAATTCAAAACTAAATTTATATTATGTATTTGTGGCTTTCATAAAATACGCTTTTATTGTTGTTCTTGTAATTGATTTTGACTTATTTCATTTCTAATTTTTTTTTTGTATAAAAAAATCAATTCTCTTCTCAACATTCACTAGAGTCTTTAGTCAAAATTAACTGAACTTCTAATTGCTATGTAGTTACAAAATGGTTAGCGAAGTTATAAAATAAACTCGAAGCATTGCATATATATCTATTAATTTTAATTGTCAATTTATTTTCTTGCAACTAATATTAAATTTTTATTGTATCATTTTATTGCCAAACACTTCTCAGTAAATACATATTTCATTATTACATGATCAATATTTTATGTTAAACTAATTCAAATCAATTAAATATGTCTAGCACATGAAATTACATAAAATTGTGAACTCAATGTTTCTAATCTCATGTCTTGAAAATTGATAGATCATCAAAAGTTGATGTAATGCTGCACGGTGATAGTACCACGCCAGGTTGATTAATGTAGTCATTTGCACATATTTTTGCTGTTGCTGGGGCCATTCCACAAAGAATTGAGCAGTTATTTCCTCTGTTTATTTGATCTGCTTAACTTGTAGTGGCTCAAACTTGTCCATTGATCCTTGCTCCAGGCCGTGTCCTGTTAGTCGGACACATGCATGCATGTGCGAAGCTTGCTCATTTCTTGCATCGACTGAAGTTACTTATTTTTCTTTTTGATCTTTGTTCTACATCTCCTTTGAAAACGTTATCGAAATCACCCTCAGCCAATTATCTAATCAAATGAATACATAAAATGAATCAAACTCTTTTCCACCAGCGTCTTTGGCCAGAAATATCTGACTTTTCTAATTTGGAATTACCAAATGATCAGAGCATTGTAATATCTTTTAAAAGATAATAAATGAAAGAACATATCGCAAATGAAACGAATAAAGCCAATGTCTTGATGGGCTGATAAATTAATAGTTATTGCTAGTAGAATTTAAAAAAAATAAATAAATCATTTTATTCATGAAAGAACATATCGCATTTCATTTCTCTTAAATTTTAAGATTGGGATTTCACCCTTATTCCTAATGTATCTCTACCAAAAATCTTGCATTATTAAAAAAAATAAAACAAGATAAACACAAAAAATTTGATAAAACAAATCCTGAAATAAAGACTATAGTATATGACTTGAGTTTACCCCAAAAAAATTAAAATTTAAAAAAATTGAATTTATTAAAGAATTGAGTTCTCAAGAACAGTATGTAATTCATGTTCCTCTGTTATATTTACTCTACTTAAAAGGGATCACTAAATATTTTTCTTTTGGTAAAGATTGGAAATCAGAAAAAAAAAATTGTATGTGGATCTAATTGCTAATTGATTCATGATCAATATTATTGGGATATTAAAATTTCAAATATCGAGCTGTTTACAACAGCGGGTGATGCTTTTCAACATCGCCGATATTTTGTTTTAAAAAAGAAAAAAGGAAGACTTATTTTGTGGACTCCATGCTCCCACGTTTCACACATGGAATTAAACAATTGCCCTTAATCTTAATAACTTTTTATCTGCAATTAAATTAAGCTTCACCCGTTTATCATTACATTCCATGCATTATTTGTTTTGTCACTTGTCGCGCGATTACTTCAATTTATGTATCTGATATCAAAATCCAGAAGAAAGAACATGTTCAACTACTTACTTTTGAATTGAAGATTATGGAAACTACTTGTGCAGGTAAATTATAGTTTTAGTGCAAGATCATTGAGTTTCATTTTTTTATAGATTATATCATTTATTAATAAGTTTTTATATATGAAATTTTCAAGTAAAAAGGAATGGTCAGATACATTTTCTCATAAAGGAGACCATATGGCTTTCTCCTTTTAATAAATTCGAGTGTTTTCTTGTCGATGAAATAGTTAACGCCAATCTCAATCTTAAATACAGTTCGATCATGGGTACAGTTCTAAGTCACTCAATCATAAATACTAACCTATTTAACAAAGAACAAAATACTCTCTCACTTACAATATTTCGATGACCAAAAATATAAACTGTTATTTACTGATTTTCTTTCTGGACACTCTAATTCGAGCATGGGTTCATGGCGAGTTGACCCAAATAAAAAACAATCATGAGTATCTAATGGAATTTCGTGACAAGTGGTGGTGATTGGTGAATTGCTAAATTATTAATGGGTGGTGGGCTCTGTTTTTCTTTTCTGAGCTGCAAAGAATAATGAGTTTATATATGAAATGAAAGGCAATTGGACTAATGGGAAGTGAAATTGGGGCTCACTATCTTAAGTTAATGTATTGATTTATTTATTATAGGGATACACTAGTAATTGTAAATTAAAAATAAGGCAACTATTAAAATCAAAAGATTTTACAACGAAAAGGGGGTTAAATGTCTTGTTTGGAACGTCAAGAAATTTTATATTCTTTTTCTCAAACATTTAGGTGCCCATTATCCTTTTCTCTTACTTAATTGATTTCTACATTTGTTGAACCCTTCACAATCACAAACGCATTGTGCTAATTCACTTTCTCATTTGCTTAAATTTTCATAAACTTATAATTCGATTTCTTCCGTTGAGTTGCTTGTCAATAAGTTAGCTTTAATGGGGATCCAATGGTTATGAATGAAGGGTTATTATGAAAGATGACAATCTATATGAATGAGCACAAATATATCTGTAAATAAAGGTCATGTTTAGACCATTTAGATATAAATAAAATGATACTATACCACTCTTTTCTTAGCCTTATTTTCTAGAATGAATTTCATCTAATAATATCTATTTTTTTTATGCATCAAATATTCAATACATAGTTTTTCTGCACAAACAATATATTAATCTCTGGTAGGCTTACAACATTCAATAATTAATATTTGTAATGTGCCTTAAGATATATATTAATTTTCTGCCGTTTACGTTTTTTTATTATATTAAAGTTTTACCATTTTTACTGCTATTCTCTATGTCTGCCATTTCTCACAAATATATATCCTCAACGTATTATTTATCACTTCTTAGAAATTTTGTAAATATCAATAATTAATATCATTATCCATTCATTTAGAAACACTTGAGTATTAATGATTAGTTTATCTCTCAATTAAAAGTAGACACGTGTAAATATGTGAACTCTAATTAAATCTTGATACCTGTAATATATATGAGCTATATCTCAAAAAGTAAGTTCTAACTTTGACTTCCATTTTTTAAATGCTAGGTAGATGTACATTATCTACGCATGAACTGAATAGGAAGCAACACATAAAGATGGATTCTTTTTGCTGGAACACTGATTTTTATTTTTCATTTTCCCTCAATTATTCAATGATACTTGGTCCACCCATGTCCAGTTCGTCAACCAGACAAGCACAAGCCCGTGAAGTTTGCTAAATTATTGATGGTGGTGGGGGCTGTTTCTGACTTTTGCTTGCACTTTCGTGTAATTAAGTGAAATTTGATAAATTATTGGTGGCGGGACTTTTTTGGTTTTCACATTAGAGTTATTTCAGTCGTGTCTATATCATTGATAGCACATTAATCGTCTTGTTATTGATTTAACTTGGTTTATGAGTTTGAAGATTCGTAAAGCGAAGGTTCGCAGTAGATGCGTTCCATTTTCCTCTTTATTCAGCATTTACCCAGACACTGGATTAACGTTGCTTGACCCTACAAATATCAACGTACGATTTTATATTCATTGAATCTGGTAACAAGTGGTGGTGACTGGTGATTGGTGAACTGCTAAATTATTAATGGGTGGTGGGCTCTGTTTTTTTTTGTCCCTTTACTGGAATAAACAACAGGTGGAAGACTTGCTCCATGCATTTTGCTTGACCCTTCACACTTGCTGTTCAATTTTCTCATTTTGCTTTTCAAAACTCAAAATTCTGTTTCTTTCTTTGCAAAAAAGAAAAAAGGAAAAAAAATGTCGATCATCGGAGAGGCAATCCTTACGGCGTCCGTTGATTTGCTGGTGAATAAGTTAGTTTCAGAGGGGATTCGGTTGTTTGCACGCCAAGAGCAAATCCAGGCCGACCTAAAGAAGTGGAAGAATATGTTGGTGATGATCAAGGCGGTGCTTGATGATGCTGAGGAGAAGAAGACTGATCCGTCTGTGAAGTTGTGGCTTGGCGAGCTTCAGAACTTGGCTTTTGATGTTGAAGACGTGTTGGATGAGTTTCAAACTGAGGCTTTCCGGAGGAAGTTGCCGCTTGGAAATGAAGAGTCAGCTGCGGCTCGTGATCAGCCCAGTAGCAGTCGTACAAGGACAAGTAAGTTTCGGAAGCTCATTCCCACCTGCTGCACCACTTTTACTCCACAATCGATTCAGTTCGATTACGCCATAATGTCCAAAATCGAGGAGATCAACGGCAGATTTCAAGATATTGTAACACAGAAAGACTCGCTGGGTTTGAACGTAAGTGCAGCTGGGAGGTCCAAAAAAGACAGGCAAAGACTACCCACAACCTCTTTGGTGAATGAAGCCAAGGTATATGGCAGGGAAACAGAAAAGAAGGAAATTGTTGAATTGTTGTTGAAGGATGATTCAAGAAATGATGGTGGATTCTCTGTTATTCCTATTACAGGTATGGGCGGGATGGGTAAAACCACTCTTGCTCAGCTTGTCTACAATGATAAGCAAGTGCAAGATCATTTTGATCGCAAGGCATGGACTTGCGTCTCTGATGATTTTGATGTTATCAGGCTTACAAAATCAATCCTAATTTCCATTGCTGCTGACCAGAATGTGGATAATCACGACTTAAATTTGCTTCAAGAGAAATTGAAGAAACACCTGGTTGGAAAGAAATTTTTGCTTGTTTTAGATGACGTATGGAATGATAATTACAATGATTGGGTTCACCTCAGCCTTCCATTTGAAGCCGGCGCGAAGGGAAGTAAGATTGTTGTCACTACTCGTAATCAAGATGTTGCAAAAGTGATGAGCCATGATCAAGCTTATGAATTGAAAACCTTATCAACTGAGGATTGTTTGTCTGTGTTCGCTCAGCACTCTTTGGGAGCAAGAGATTTCTGTTCACATAAGTCATTAGAGGAAATTGGCAAGAAGATAGTGATCAAATGCAACGGCTTGCCCTTAGCTGCAAAAACTCTTGGTGGACTTTTACGTGGTAAACATGATCGGAGTGATTGGGAAGGTGTCCTCAGTTGCAAGATATGGGAGTTACCAGAAGAGAAATGTGACATTATGCCGGCACTTAGAGTGAGCTACTATTATCTTCCAGCACCTTTGAAACAATGCTTTGCATACTGCTCATTGTTTCCAAAGGACTATGAATTTGAAGAGGAGGAGATAATTTTATTGTGGAGTGCTGTGGGTTTCTTGGATCATCGGGGGAGCGAGAATCCTAGTGAAGATCAAGGTCGAAAGTTCTTTCAAGAGCTACATTCAAGATCTTTTTTCCAACAATCAAGCAACGATGCATCACGATTTGTGATGCACGATCTTGTCAACGACCTTGCCCATTGGGCTGCGGGGGAAATATGCTTCACAATGGATTATACATCGGAGGTTAACATGCAGCAAAGTTTTTCCAACAATCTTCGTCATCTATCATACATTCGTGGACGATATGATGGCGTTCAAAGGTTTGAGAAATTGTATGATATCCAACATTTGCGAACTTTTTTACTAGTAATGTTGTCAAATAGTTCGTGGGGATACTTGGCTCATAGCATTCTTCCTAAGTTGTTTAAACTCCAACGCCTGAGGGTCTTCTCTTTGTGTGGATATTGCGTCTCCGAGCTGCCAGATTCAATTGGTGATTTGAGGTATCTAAGGTACCTTAACTTATCTCGAACTATGATTAGAACTCTGCCTGAATCAGTCAACAAGCTTTACAATTTGCACACACTTCTGTTGGAAGGCTGTGGGCAGCTGAAGAGGTTGTGTGCAGACATGGGAAACCTCATCAAATTGCACCATCTAAATAATTCAAATACAGATTCGTTGGAGGAAATACCACTAGGAATTGGTAAGTTGACTTGCCTTCGGACGTTGTGTAATTTTGTTGTGGGAAAAGATAGTGGCTCCGGATTACGAGAGCTAAAATTGCTGATGCATCTTCGTGGGACACTTAACATTTCAAAATTGGAGAACGTAAAACACGTTGGTGATGCCATGGAGGCTCGATTGGATGGAAAGAAGAACCTTAAAGTGTTAATGCTTCGATGGACAAACAATAATGATGGTTCATCTTCAATGGAGGCAGAAGCTAACAATAATGATGGTTCGTCTTCAAGGGAGGCAGAAACTCAAAAGGCCATGCTTGACATGCTAAAACCTCATACAAATTTGGAGCAATTTTGTATCAATGGCTATGGAGGTGCAAAATTTCCAACTTGGTTAGGAGATTCCTCGTTCTCAAATTTGGTGACCTTAAAGTTTGAAGATTGCGGCATGTGTCCTACCCTGCCGTCAGTCGGGCAACTACCCTCTCTAAAGCATCTTGCAGTATGTGGAATAAGTGGAGTAAAGAGATTGGGTTCAGAGTTCTATGGGAATGATGCTCCAATTCCTTTTCCATGCTTGGAGATTCTTCATTTTGAAGATATGCAAGAATGGGAAGACTGGATTCCTTATGGATCTAGTCCTGAAATTGAAGGGTTTCCTGAATTGAGAGAGCTTCATATTATAAATTGTTCTAAACTGCAAGGAACATTTCCAGAACACCTTCCTGCATTGGAGATGCTTGTTATTCGAGGATGTGAAGAATTGTTAGTTTCAATTACGAGTCTTCCAGCTCTTTGCAAATTGGAAATTGGTCGATGTAAACAGGTTGTGTGGAAAAGTGCAACTCATCATCTCGGATCACAGAATTCAGTGGTTTGTAGAGATACATCAAATCAAGTGTTTCTTGCAGGGCCATTGAAGCCACAACTACAGAAATTGGAGGAATTGGAGATAAATAATATGGAAGAGCAGACATATATATGGAAGAGTCATGAAGGACTACTGCAAGACATTTGCTCTCTTAAAAGACTACTGATTGACAGCTGTCCCAAACTTCAATCGTTGGTGGCGGAGGAAGAGAAAGACCAACAGCAGCCCTGCAAGTTGTCCTGCAGACTTGAATACCTAAAATTGGAAGAATGCATAGGCCTTGCGAAGCTTCCACAATCATCCCTCAGCCTCAGTTCCTTGAAGGAGATAGAAATCGGAAACTGCAGTTCCCTTGTTTCCTTTCCTGAGGTTGCTCTACCTTCCAAGTTACAGAGAATTCAGATTCGGGATTGTCGTGCACTGAAATCGTTACCAGAGGCATGGATGTGTGACACCAATTCATCTCTTGAGATCTTGACGATTTTTCGTTGCCATTCATTGACATATATTGCTGAAGTCCAGCTACCACCGAGCCTTAAGCAGTTGGAGATCCGCAATTGCAATGATATAAGGACTTTGACAGTGGAAGAGGGCATCCAGAGTAGCAGCAGCAGCAGCAGTAGAAGGTACACCTCATCTCTTCTTGAGGAGTTAGACATTAACAAATGTCCATCTCTGACATGCATATTTTCAAAAAACGAGTTACCTGCCACGCTTGAGTCCCTTGAAGTTGGCAATCTACCTCCGTCTCTTAAGTCCCTTGGTGTTTCTAGTTGTTCAAAGCTGGAGTCAATAGCAAAAAGGTTGGACAACAACACATCTCTTGAAATAATCGACATTTTTAATTGTGAAAATCTAAAAAATTTACCGAGTGGTTTACATAATCTCCGCCAGCTTCAAGAGATTATAATACGCAAGTGTGGGAGACTAGAGGCCTTACCCGAAGGCGGATTGCCTTGTGCGAAACTCACGAGGCTGACGATATACAAGTGTGGGAGACTAGAGGCCTTACCCAAGGGATTGCACAATCTGAAGTCTCTTCAAGAATTAAGAATAATAGGATGTATGCTTCCAAGCCTTGAAGAAGATGGCGTTCCCACCAACCTTCATTCACTGGCGATTGATGGTAATATGAAGATTTGGAAGTCAATGATTGAGTGGGGCCAGGGATTTCACAGATTCTCCTCTCTGCGAAAACTCACAATCAGAGGATGTGATGACATAAGATTGGGGACCACGCTTCCTCTTCCTGCCTCTCTAACATCTCTGCATATTTTTAGATTTCCAAATCTGGAACGCCTATCTTCTTCAATTGTTGATCTTCAAAACCTTACTGAATTGGGACTCTGGGATTGTCCCAAGCTCAAATACTTTCCGGAGAAGGGCCTGCCTTCCTCACTTTTGCAACTATGGATCAATGGTTGTCCGTTGATAGCAGAGAAGTGCAGAAAGGATGGAGGACAATATTGGGACTTGTTAACCCATATACCTCTTGTTGAAATCGATGGTAACTGGGTCTTCGATGACTGAAATATTTTATTATTAGATTTTTTTTTATCGGGTGTGTTTGTGTATGTGTATGTAATTTCAATCTCAGTTGAAAACTATTTTAAATTAATATGATTTGCTGTCGGTGAGTTTTTATCATGTATATAACGGGTTTTTGAATTTTTTTTATTAAATAGTAGAATACTTTAAAAAAAAAAAGGGTAGAATAACATAACTGGGGTTTTTAAATTGAGCGTGTATGTGTAAGTAATTTCAAATCTCAGTTGACAACTAGTTTATATTACTATGATTCAGTGTCGGTGATTAATGGGTTTTTATTTCGAAATAAAAACAAAAATGGTAAGTAGAACAATGCACTTTAGCAGAGGAGGACTGTATTAATTAATTAATGAATTAATTTCTTATGCCTATCTCATTCTCAGCTGTTAAAACTCTGTTTCTTTTATTTTTCCTTTCTGCTGTACGATTACATATATATAATATTTCTCTTCATCAGACTTGATGGCAAAAATTGTTCTTTTTTAAAATAGCATGCATGATTGGAAATAATTAATATAAATGAAAATCAAATTATTATGATTGGATTTGCTAGATTAGCATTATTTCGTATATGTGTGTAATATGACTTGTGAATTGTTTTTTGGTGATTATTTTAAATATTGTGTATATGAAAGTTAATTATTTACAACAGAGCTATTATAATTGCAATGAATCTTTGTATTAAAATATCAATATGAATGAAGAAGGAATATTTTTATGAATTGGAGTAATAAAACACACTTTATTGTTGTTAATACATTTAAGCCATTCTCAACAACAACGTCATAATGTTCTTTTAATGGCTTTTTGATGATTGAACAAAAGAATTACCTTCTGTTCAAATAGATTATAAATGGATTTTTGATGATTGAACAGAGGACGACTTAAATTGTTTCTGTGCCATCGCTATTAATATGAATCGATAAATACAAATTTATTGGTTACTGAATATTTTAATTCATTAAAATTGTTATAATTGCAATGGATCTCCATATTAACACATCAATATGACAGAAAAGGGAATGTCTTTATGAATTAGAGTGGGATGAATTTTTTTCCTCTTAAAATGCATAATAAATGGCAAAGAAAAAGGCTTTTCTTATTTTAATTAACAACAAATCAAGCATATGAATGACTATATTAATGAATTAATTTTGCTGTACCGTACGGTTATATATATATATATACATATAACGAGATTGAAATTGTTATGACGGTGCGCAAGAGTAATTTGAGGTTCACAGCGAGAATTTGCTCATAAATTTGCTGGCAGAGGTTAGTAATTAATTAGTATGTTGGTGTTCTTCTTATGTTGTAAAACAATGCAATGAAGCTAACAAATACCAATTGATCAAGTAAATCAAATTTGGTTCATTAATAATAAACCGACCATGATTTATCAAAAATACTTTATTACATAATCTTCGTCCACGTGCACCATCATCAAAATTCGATAACAACAAAAATAAAAAATCAAAAGAGAAACAATATCCCACAATGACACCAATAAAATATCAAAAACAAAGAGCAAACTAAGCAAAATATCGACACCACAAGAATTACTTCTAAGCTCTAGTGGCCTAAATTAATTTTAAGGTCTATACAAAAAAAGAGAAAAAGGCAACTACAGCATCTTTAAGTTTGGCTAGTTTATGCATGCAGCACTCACAAACTGTATTTTATAATTGGACTGGATGGTGGAAAATCTACAAATAGAAAGTTGCAGGCCTTGATCCATTCTGGATCTCAAAAAGTTCTTCATTTTACATGTACATCAATAAGAAGGTCAGGTGCAAATATCTCAGGTCCAGTATATATATAAGTACATCCAAACCTCTATGTTTACATAAATAGACTGGACGAATAACAATCAAGTGCAGCATAACTCACAGCAACAATACATTCCATGGTCAAATTGGATAAACAGATAGATAACATGAGAATCAAGAATTCATCAAACCAAACAAATTGACAAATCCAAAAATGCATTTAACTACTAGAGGGGACATGATGCAAAAGGAATAGAGGATACCATTAGACAGAATTTCACATTACAGTATTTGTCCAATAAACATAAGAAAGACCACAAAAACAATACAACTTATCACAAATAGCATGAAGTAGAAGTAGTCTGAAGAAATTCTACTGAGGATAGCAGAAGATAAGCAATTGGTCCATAAAGCTCTACGTATTGAGAACAAAAAATAATGAGATTGTTTTATACGTTATTCGTTACAAACAAATAAATGACCAATAGATTCTGTTCTAAACTAATATGAATGCACCAAGTTCACATACAAAGAAATTGAGATAATCCATCAGGAGAAACAGAACCTAGGACTTCACATGCAAAGAAATTGAAAAAATGCATCAGGGAAAACAGAATCTAGGACAGACAATACAAAAATTACTTGTCCAGACAAGTACAAAAATAAATGAGTGGTTAAGGTTTTCTCACATCAGCATTTAGCGGAATATGGTGGTACTTTTTCATGAAGTCAGCAATCAAATTCCTGAATCTTTTGCTTCCAGCTGGTGGCTCATATGGGAAAAAAGAACGCTCTTTCAGAACACTGGCAAGATAAGCTAGGAATGGAATCTTCTCATCAGCAACCGAATCATCTTCAAAAGATAAATCCAAAGAACTGCTGATCTCATGGAAGCCATTTTTCAGAAACTCAAAAATTTTCTTAACCTGTCCATAAATTTAAGTTGATATCATTGTAGCTCACTTCCCTGGTCAGAGCAATTACCCACTTTATCGATAAAACCCAAATGAAAGGCAAACCTGGTTTGGTTGACGGAGTTGACAACTATAAACTGATAAAGCATGAGAGATACGTCCACCAGCCTTCCCGTAGGCCCATGCTGTTCGAGCACAAATAGGTAGGTCACCAGAAAGTCCCATGAAGAACTCAAAACGATGAGGACTATTCTTCTCAATTTCAACTAAGGCTGAAATATCTGTGTCAGAAGCCTGCAAAAACACATTTCAAGAGGTGGATATTTGGGATAGACGATGAATTTCCAAAAATAAAAGTTCACTTGCCTGAAGAATTTTAGTCTGCCAAAGCTTGTTCACATGGAAACCACGGCGTTCAAACAAACGTTTACAAACGCCCTGTCCTGGACGACCACCCATATTGAAAATCAGAATCCCTGAAGGTTTGACGACAGCAATTCCTTCCTCAACTGCTCTAGCAATTAGACCAAAGCCAAATTGATCCTCCACAAAACCCTGCATACAGGGAAATTAAAAAAAGAAAAAAGTAGAAGGTGAAACAGCTGTGTATTGACCTTTTATGTTTTATCTCTCATTTACACAGCTTAGCCTTCATAATATATACAAATATGTTAATAACAAGATATTGAAAACACAATTGAAACAATCAATCTTTCAGGGCACTAAAAGGTTCCGCAAACTCAGTGCTATAGATTTTCCAAACATCCAAGGCTTTTAAATTTAAGTCAACATGAACCTTGAGAATAAAAGTGATAAAGACCACAGTCATGAACAGTTTTCAAATGCAACAACTTAATACAATATATTCATTATTAGTCAATCTACTTGTACTCTATTCAAAAAGCAATCTGTCAAAATAAATAAACTTTCTCAGTCATCCACAAGACATAACAGATGGTTGTTGTTGAGTGCACCTAGAAACATGAACTATGGGAATCAATGTCATTGTGAAGAGGTTACACACTAAGAAAAAACTAAAATCAGAAAAAAAAAAAATCTTTCCAATCAAGTTTCCCTATCTCCTCTCCGCATCTGTCAAACTCACATTATCGTTTTCCCACGGTCTTCACTGGTTTGCTTTATTTCCCAATTGATATTGAACAACTAAAGACATCAACCTTACCTAAGGTATGCAAGCTTCAAACCAAAATTATAACATGTATACTTAGAAATATGTGAAAGTAGAGCAAGCCTGTCAACTTAATTGCTAACTTCCTGACAATTTGCAATTGTGCATCACAATTAAATTATTTAGAATATCTTCTAACCCGCAATGCACAATAGTTACTCAATGAATACAGAAATTCCTCGCTTGCATTTTCAGTAATTATTTTGAACATTGCATCGGGATTGGGGTTAAGAATCTGCATGGAGAAAACAAAATAAGTTAAACTAGGAGTTAAAAGTAATCCATGTGGGCACACTTAAATTCGAACATGATGTTGGAAAAACAAACTTCACCAAATTTAATCCCCAAGAAATATCATGAGTTGCAGATAGTGATAGTACCTGAGGTATGCATCCCACTATTCATTCAAGTTGGATGTCATGATCTCTGCAATAAGCTAGAAGATCAGATTCATGAAACTCCACCCTGTCCAGTAAAGTTTTCTTCTCCGCATCATAGATGGGCTGACCTTTTTCATCTAATGCATTTAAGTACAAATTTATCCAAGAGATCTTTATTGCTCTGGGATTAATATCAAGGCCGTTGACCTGCAAAAGGATATTCAGACAGCATAAAAGAACTGCTACAATGTTATATTCTCAACATACTCCAATGAAGACTTTTGGACAAGGACAGAGTTGATAATTCAGATGTTCATTGATATGCAATTTTTCTGAATAGGAGGGCACTAAAACACCATAATCTGGTGCCAACGCTGTTACTTATAAATATCAAGTGGCCTTGCAAAACAAGGAGATAGAAAACGATGGGGAGAGAAATCATGATGGAGCTCCTGAAGGCACTGGTAAGGAAGTAAACAAAAGCTCCCACATGGCATAAGGATGACAAACCAACAAACCTTCGAAGGTAACCATTTCTCAGCTATGGCAATGGTTATCCATCCATTTCCACAACCAAGCTCAGCCACAGTCTTGTCCTTCAAAATAGAGTCTGGATGTCTACTCAGTCCATCATAGAAAGTAAATGACCAGTCTTCTGGGATAAAAATACTGGGGATGACCATCATTGTCAATTTTTTTCTCCCTTGGTACCCTATACTTAGAAACAATAGAGTGTCAGAGCAGAAAATCCAGCAACCATAATTGGGCATGAATCTAAAGGAAAAAAGTGAACAATGACCTATGGATGTTTATGTTGGGAAGGTGATAAATGAAACTTTTGTACTATAACAAAGATAATAATACGGATGCAGACAAGTTAATAAGCTAGAAAGGATAAAACTGAAATTTGTTGCTTTTAAAGCCCCAGAAGCAGCTTCATGAGTGGTATATGAGGGATCATGAATTCCAATAGCGAAAATTTACATGGCGAAACCATGGTGACCAAGTTAGCATAAGACGTACAAAAACCTTCTAGTGGCCTTGCAAATTTTTCACTGAAGAAAGATAAAAGTTGAGTTGGCTTATTGATTGCATAATTTGTGTGCAAGATGAATAAAATGGCTAAGGAATTAGCATCAATTATTAAAGAGCTCCAAAGTACAGAGCAAGATTAGTGTTTCATACAGTTAATATGAGGAACTGTGACATTGAAAGAGAAGTCCATCCATTAAACTTTGCTCATGCACTGACGACAAATTTTCAGGAAACAAAACCTTTAAAATCTAGGACTCATTATGAAATGATGTACAAACTTATTGAAATAAATTAACAGCTGTTATTATTTCAGTGTTACCTAAAAAGCAAATTCTATCTACTATATAGTATATTTTTAGTAACATACATTCACTCCCAAGTCAGCTTCAGATATTAATTCACTTCCTATTTTGTTAGCACTAAACCTATGTATTATTTGAGTTAGAGTGAATAATTACACCAAAAGTAAACGTTTAATCTTGATCTGTTAGATTGTCAAGAAACAGTAGGAAAAGAAGGGAAAGAAACAAAAGAGAACAAAGTGAAAACAAAAGCTCACTGGGCTCACAGAAAAAGACAAAAAAATTAAACTACAACTAAGGCTTTGTTTTTGTTTTCTTGGGAACTGAATCCTGAAAACGATTGGCACTCTACCCAAGTTTTCTGAAGACACCAATTGGTTGCTCAGGAACACCCAACTAAGGTGGACCCAACCAAAGTCTATTGTATGATTGAATGAAAATAATCGTGATGAAATAAACACCCTAAGTTAAGAAAGTTAGTGCATAAAAAAAATGCAAATAATTAATGGCACTCACAATCATAAATGTTTTCAAGTAATCAAACCATATTCTTCTTAAAAAAAGAAAAAATATGTTCTGCAGCTTCTTTAATCTTTAAGTTTCCAGCTGAACTACAAAAAAAAAGAAAAGAGCATTTGTTTTTTTTGGGCTTCTTTCAGAAAAATTCCTAAGAGTCACTTCTCTAAAACGCACTTCTTAAATTAAAAAAAAGAACATAAATCACATTCTAAAAACACACTTAATTAGAAGCACTATTCCTCCTAGTTGTCCTCGACTAGATAACCACCAAACTGAACTACTCAAAAATCCTTTAAAACATACGAAAAGCACAATTGCTTCCCCGCAATGCACTTCTTATGTCACAAAAGCACTTAAACTACTTTCCCAAAAATCACTTAATTTCAAAAGTACCTTTTCCTCCGAACTATCTTCCACAAAACCACTCCCAAAACTAAAAAACAAACCATCACTTTTTAGTCCGTCATTCAAAGAAAGTCAAACCACTAGCTCAAAAGAGGAAAAAAAAAAGTCAACCAAATTAAACAAGAAAAAATGAACAAGAGTAATGGACCTTCGTATTGGTCCAAGACGACATCTTGGATCCGGAAATGGTACTTCCTTAGACACTCTTCCGAGTCATCGACCCGTTTCTGAAGATCCGAAAGGAAGACTCGAGCCTGAGTCCGACTACTGGGATCCTCCAGCTTCTCCAACACCGACCGAAACGCACCGTACGCCTCGTCACCCGACGCCTCGCATTTCCTCAAGAACTCCTCCACCGCCTCCGCCGCCGCCGTCGCTGCCGTCATTCAGTACATTCTCTCAATTTACGGTTCCTACTTTTAGAGAGAGAAAGCTAGCGTGAGCTTCGAAAATTGAAGAAGAAAGTAGAAGTCTGTCTTCTCGTTCCCGGTATTTTAGCATGTGCGTGTGTACACATATATGCATACGTACAGCTATTATTTTATTTATTTAATATTTATTTTTTAAAATATTTTTATGCTGAACAAGAGAAAAAGTCACGACCTTTACACGTGGTGCATGGTGAGTGGATACATTTAGTCTACATGGAATATCTTTTTCAATCACTTTTACAGGAATTTCTTTAAAGTCAACTTCTGAAAAAAAAAAAAAAAGAACAGGAAGTAGGGGTATTATCCTTTCTGTGACCCCTTGCAGTTTGTTAGAATGTCATGAAATAACAAAAAAAAACACTTTCAACTCCTTTGTATGATTTTGATCAGAAGATTAGCCGATATCAACCAAATAACTTAGTCATATAGTAATGATTTAAAATTTTTTTTATTGAGTTTGAACGTCAAAATAAATCTAAATGATAGTATTTTATTATGAAGCCAAATTGTATGGCAACAATCGCAAATGGACCTTTTACCGAACGCTAACAATAAGAAAATAAGATGGATTTAAATTGTAGTATTTTTCAGTATTGAATTTAATATTATATTTTATAAAGTCTAGGGGCCCTTAAGGATATTTTCACATTAGGTGTTAAAAATTTTAAAACGGAAGTTATATAACAATGTCGGTAGTTGTTGACCGTCCGACTTTAGACAAGTGAACCACTTATATAATTCATTAAAAAATCAAGACGAACTTATATATTTATAAATATAAAACTAATAACGGAATTGCAAATTGTCTGTTTGTTGCCTAATATTCGTAGTAAGCATTCTTGGTTTGAGAAAATATTGGTGAATTTTTCTTTTCATAATTTTTTTCCCTTGACTGATAAATGCTTTTTAAATTTTTCTTTTTCGATTAATTTGTAAAATACAACTTATATTTCGCTCTTTTGAATTAAAAGCCCCAAGAAAACGCATTTTATTTTTATCCATATCCAATTCTAGTGCATTTTCCCGTGCATTGCTCCCTCATTCTCATTATCCTTTGGAATTTTATCAAATTAATAAATGTTTTGTATTCTTTCATTTTTCATCCTCATTATCCTTTGAAATCATATCAAATTAATTAGTGTTTTATATTTTGTCGTTTTCATAATCCAAGAAATTAAATAATGAGAGCACGGCAATCTAGAGAATGAAATATGAATGAGAGGACAAGAAGGGGAGTTGCTTTCTTTATTTGGTTTTGGCCTAAAATTGGGTTGGTGACAAAAGAAGCTTGCAATGATGACAAAAGCACCACATGGTTTAAGCATGAGTCACAAAACGGGTCAACTCATCATGGAATGCCGCTAAAGAATGTAAAGAACCAAATATGGAAACATCACAAAGATCAAAATTCCATTTCGAAGGAACAACGTAGCAATGCAAGTAGGAAACCTCACTAATGCCCCATGTTCTCTCAATGACAAAGTCAGCAAGATCCTAATGGCAGTCAGTGAATGTTTTAACGAGAGATCCCATTTAATTTTGTTTACCTCTCCTTGATATGTTCGAAAAGTCAACATATAGCAGTGAGAGAAGCCTTGCGATTTTGCATTCTCACGGATTGTCAATACTCGATCTTGCGCAGGATGAAGAAGGATCCTGGGAAAAGAATGGTGAAATAAAGAGGCGTATGAGTAAACACGAATATGAATATCGGATAACAGTGTAAACACGAAAAGAATGGTGAAATAAAGAGGCGTTGAGCTCTTATCAGTACTACTGTATTGACAATTTCATCTCTTCGTAGACGGCCAAATGGTCTGTATTCGATCAACATATAAGACGATCTAGAAATGAAGTCATAACAAGTGATAAAAAAAAAAAAAGAAGAAAAAAAAAGCTTAGATTTAAGAATTAAAATTATAATATATGGCTCGTTCTTGGTTGATGATTGGTGTCCAAACTTCATCACTTAATCAGGGACCTTTATGAATAATTAAGTACCTTCGTTATGTAAACAAAAAATTTGACAAAATAAAAAATGCTTTGAGCACAATTTAGCAATTTATGCTGTATTTACTTGTTTGAATGAGAGTGGAAAGTGTCAATTACTCTAATTTTACTGTTTATTTGTTCATTTAAAAAGGAAAGTGAGAGTCTCACACCATATGTGTTTTGCTCATTCTCAGAATAAGTAACGAGATTCCGCTCTCACCTCTTCTTTTTTTTACTCTTTTCTTATTACATATAATATAATAATATTTATTAAAAGATAAAACAATGGTACATTTAATCAATAATAATAATATCATATTTATTCAAATAATATTATTATATTATTTAATAGTATTACATTTGTTAAAATTAATAATATTAAACTTATTTAAATATAATATTATTGTATTTATTTAATTTTAATAGTATCATAATATTAATAATTAATAATAATAAATAGTTTATTATAAGAAAATATTCATTTTGTAATATATTATGAATAATAGTGTTTCATTTGTGTCGCTCTTATCAATAATTTTTAATTTACATAATTAAAATTAAAATTAATAAAAAATTATGGTGTACATAATTAAGAATATAAATAGTTATTATTAATTTATATTATTAAAATTAATTATAAAAATAAATAGTTTATTTTAAAAATATTTTTTTACTTTGTAATTAAAAATTATAATTCTTTAACTAAGGGTACAACTAAAACTTGAAACAACACACTCTCAATTCAAAACAAAGTAAATATATAAATGAGATGTAACATATTCCTAGTCTTAGTCCATTCACCAAATCCCAATGCCGTCACTTCTAGAATTCTCAATCTATTCTAAAAAGTAAATGCTACTTTAATGCCTGATTTTCAGGAAGCATCAATTTATCCATTGATAGGCCTCATTGTGCCTTGTAGTTTGAAACAATTACAACACCTCATTGTGCCTTGTAGTTTGAAACAATTAGAACACCTGATAGGTCCTTAAAATTTGCACCCTAAAATTGTAGAGTAGGCATAAAAAAACTCAAGAAAAGAGAATGCACTTGAGCAGATGCAGCAATTAAACCTTCTTATTAGGAATGCCACAAACTCATTCGCAATCATCGTTGTTCACTTGGAAAGGATGATGATCATACAAGAAAGATTAACCACATATACAAGGAGGCACAAGATTATCATCTTCCAACGTTCATAAGTTTGTTATTTCACAAGATTCATATTGCAAACTACGTAGGCAAGGGTACAAAGGTTGATGAACAGATGCACCGAATGTTACATTTCCAATGTACATGGATATAATCGATGAACACTATGCACGTTCAAACTAGATAAGCAAGGCATAGGAGTCTAGGTCATGCGTTTTATAAATTTATAAATTCATTTAGATACTTCAAGAAAATTTCTGCCTCATTGATACTGGTATATTCCGAAAGAATAATATCCGAAAAAAGAGGAAAAATATTATTACAAGTATCAGATGGCATGAGCTTTATCAGTTAATAAACACATCCATCCGAGTCTTAAAAACTCGATCATTTAAGCAATCCTTTCAGCATCTTCCAAATATTGATTGTCATTGAAGGCTTACAAACTTTCTTTAAAGGTTTCTATCTACAACAGTTTACAATTTCACCTTGATGAACGTCACAAAAATTCAGTATTACCAAGTAATCTATGCTGATTTAAATCTTTTCATAATTTTTTCCCCTTTACTGATAAATGCTTTTTAATTTTTCTATTTCTATTAATTAGTAAAATACAGCTTATATTTCTCTCTTTTGAATTAAAAACCCAAAGAAAACATTTTATTTTTATCCACGTCGATTCTCATGCAATTTCCAGTATTTCGTCATTTTTCATTCCCTTTGTCCTTTGAAATTTTATCAAATTAATAAATGTTTTATATTCTGTCATTTTTCATCCTCGTTATCTTTTGAAATTTTATCAGATCAATTAATGTTTGACATTTTGTCATTTTCATAGACAAGAAAATCAATTAATCTTTATTTGGTTTTGGACTTTGGGTCGGTGACAAAAGAAGCTTGCAAGTTGCTTTGCCCTTAATTCCTAAAAGCCAAAAAGTAGAATGGAAATGGGAACGAGGATCATAAAACCACCACATGGCTTAAGCGTGAGTCATAAAATGCGTCAATTCATCATGCAATGCCACAAAAGAATGTAAAGAACCAAATAAATTTGCCATTTCAAAACATAAAGCAAAAGTCTTTATCAAAGATTGTAGATATGATTACAAGAAGCAACTTTTCTTTTAATAAGACATGATTCAATCTCACCGCTGCATATAAGAGTATGTACTATATCTACATAAATACACTGTATAAAAGGAATAATTATGTAATATTTGGTGAATAATATTAAAATAATACATTCATTAACAGCATGGCACCATGCCATATGATGGTATCACTTTCACAAACATCCCTCTCACTCAAGAAAAATAAATAAAATTTCATCCTTTTAGCATTTAATTTAACACCCTTTAAATAATGATAGACATTTATGATCGATGACCAAAATTAACCCTAACTAAACCTTTAATTTGATAAAAATTATGGAAGAATGTGACTTGGTTGAAATAAGAATGTGCTTGATAATCCATAGAAACAAGACGCCCTAAAGCATAACGAGCCAAAAATCCACTAGAAAACTTCAAAATATCTACCACATTCTCCATTAGAACATATTTTGGTTTTAGAAAATAATGTCCATAAACACCAGTGGCTGACGATTCTTAATATCTTCCAAGGCAGCTTGTGGGTTTCTGAAGCGATTGAAACCACCAACCCCTTGACACTGGGGCCCTCCGCAAATAAAATCAACATCTCCCTGCAAAAGCAAGGAGGATATACAATATATAAGAAATTTAAAAATAAAAAATGCAGCCATAATGAGATATATTACAAGAAACTTACTGGAAGAGGCAATATGTTTGACCTATACCCTTTTGTCACAAACTCTTTCAGTTTTTCCTTGCATTTACTAGTAAACATATAAAGTGAGACAAATCATTTGGCATACATGTAACAAGAGAAAAAATAATTGCAATGAAATAAAGTACCTCAAGCCCTCGATCGGCTCCCAAGTGTCCTCACTAGGAACATAACCCTTCCACCGCACCTAAACGTGTATCAAATAATGAAATTTATTAGTGTGGCAAATTTATAACAAACTAAGATAAACATATTGCAGATCAAGCAAATAGTATGAGTACATTAACCCTCAGAATACATATATTTTCTTACAAACTAGAAGCTATAGTTGATCTTCATTTTAGACATAACACAACATAAGAGCTCATTATCCAATGTTTTCATGCAGATCTCAAAGGATCCGCACATTCCCTAATCGGACCTCCTAAAAGTTTCCCTCCTAAAAGAACATGTACCCACTATGAAAACATTTTGTTAATCAAGTTTCACCACCAAGGTAGTAAAATTTCTGCCATAACTGAAAGTCATTCACTAATTGCTCTACAATACACACTCTTAAAGAATTTTTAAACTTCTTAAGTCATCATGATAAGGAGCTATTCCTAGTTTATCTTAAGAACTCTTGGCGGGAAAATTTATTAGCACCAGTTCAAATTTTTAGAGCAGTAATTTACTGCAAATTGCAAAATGTAAAAGGGTAATAATGCATCAAAACAACACTTCCAAGACTTTACTAAAATCAGGGTAATGACATTTTACAAACTTTGATCAATTTCATTATCAAAAGAAAAGATGGATTCCATATCTACTGTTAGCTTCATCAGTAACTTTTAGAAGCAAAATTCTAATTTCAGTGCTCCCTTATTGAAACAACCACTAGCATTTTGATTAGTAAAAACTATTATAAGGAGATGCTCTAATTGACCAATTAGATAGCAGAATGAATCAATCAGATGGCACAAAAGTTAGATAACATACAATCGAGCAACACTCCTACAATGACGAGAATACAATGTAACCAACAGTCAACCAAAACAACAAAAAGGAAAATAAAGATGTCCAAAATGACTGATCGTTTTCTATATCAAATATGTGTACCTTAAAAAACACTCCAGGTTTCTTTGTTTTATTAGGATCACCATAGCAGACAGCTATTAACCTCTCCACTTCAAATTCTTCATCAGGAAAATCGGAGTCATCATCATTTTCTTCTTCTTCGCTCATGAAATTCAAAGTTTGTTCAGGTACTTTATCAGTACCACATAAAGAAAAACAATGGCACAACTTTTGCCCATTCCTTCAGTAGAGATAAAAAGTCATCTGCTGCCTTATTTCTAACCTGCTCATCAATCGACAGAGATATTTTGGAGACATTAAAATAGAACCAATAATGAATCTTCACTCTTCTGCATAGTAATAGATAAGTACTACTTTAAGATATTTTACCTTTGTTTCAGGGTGGTAAAATTTCAAACTTTTACATGCATGAGGATTTATATCAGTAGCCCACCTCTACGTGAACAAAATAAATCACACACCAAATCAGTAAAAAAATATATCTTTAATATTTTCATAAATACAAGTACATTAATTAATAAGCTGATGAAAATAAACATCAAGTTTCGGATTTTGACTTACAGTGACTAGTTTTACTCCGGATAAGGATGAGCCAATGCATAGACCAGTAGACATGGCTTCACAACCAGAATGCAAGTCCAGCAAACGCATTTTTAGGCTCCCCAGTTGGACAATTTGAGCCAGTTTCACTTGAAATAGTTGATGATGCATCACTATCCCTTCTGTTACTTTCTGAATTACCAAAGCAAAACAACAAAATTACAATAAATGAAGATTGTGACAAGGAAAACCACAATATTGAATGCCATGAGGGAAAAAATTGTCAATATATAAGTTTTCTCATCATTGTAAAACTCCTACGTTAGGGCAACATAAATTACCATTATTGATGTTTGAAAATATCAAATGAGGCGATGTGTACTTCATATCATAGTATAGATCGCAGGGAGGAATATTTTTCTGTTTTGCCTGCAAGTCCATCTGCAGCATGAGTTGAACTAATTAATGGTCATTAATATCTATATGAAAGCAGCTACTTAACAATAAAATGGGCGAAATAACAGAAGAAACAAGCATATGATGGTCGTACATTGGCTGCCACTGCAGCAATTTTCACTTTAGATACAATGCAATTTAATGGGTTGTCGTCTTTGACATCTAAAAGAAATACTCTTTTTGTATCAACAAGATATGCAAGATCCTTAATGACCTGAAATTAAATCAAAGGTGACAAGTTTTATCCACCAAAACAATATTTGAAGACATTACTAAGTAATTGTAGGATAATCTCACAATGTGTTCAGCCCTGTAAAACCATTGAGCCTTAAAGTACGGTTCTCCATCCACAGATTCAAACAATTCGACTATTCTAGCTATGTAATCAACAGCCTCCTCCTCAGCCTTTAGACAAAGAAACAAAATATATAAGTATGAATTAGAAACCATTGTTGAATCGAGAAAGATTAAACATAGCAGGAGAAAGAAATAAGAATTTACCTTGACAGAAGCATCATCACCAAGATTGTACAAACAGCCATCTACTGACGCTTGGGTGTAATGACACCTTGCTTGCAAAACCTCCTCTTCTTCATTCAAAGCTCTCTGCCCACAAAACAATTAAAATCAACACAACAATGGACGTATTTAGGATTGAGGTTCTGTGGCTTTTAAACCAAAGTTAATATTGGATAAAACGAGTAGGTGCAAGTAAACAAAAGCAACTACGCAAAGTAAAATTATGCTGCAGCAACTTTCTTCTTCTTATGACCCTTAAATACAAAAACAAAGTTCAGGAAACGCAACCCAAAAAACACTTAAAAAAAAAAAAGAGTACGAAAATGCAAAAAAAAAAAAAAAAGATTCAACCTTTGAGGAGTGCTTGTATCTGTCCGGATATCTCTTCAAAGCTTCATCAGTCGAGACTGGCGGGCCTACGAAAAAGAGGTCGGAGTCGGGCTTATTCTTCCGGTTCTTCTTCTTGACTCGGGTCACCAGCTCGACCGGCACCTCTTTCACTTCCTTGTCCCCTCGCTCTTCCTCTCGCTGTTGCTATTGCTGTTCTGCTAAGGTTAGGTTTCGCCTCTTGGCGTTGGGTCGACGTCCGCTTCGTGGGTCGACCCATTGTTTTATTTTAGATTCTAAAAAGGCAGAAGATGAAAGATCCTTTTGAGAACATTTTATTTTTTTATTTTTTTTAAATTAGGGATTTTAGAAAAGGAGTTTGAGGATTTTGAATTTTCAGAACTAGCGGGAAAGACTAATTTTTCATGGAGACCCTTAAACGTTGTATTAAATATACTCAGATGAATATGATTTTAATGTTAGACAATTTGATCCCATTCTGAAAGTTATAGGACATGGGTTGGGCATTTTGACTAATGCCATGGACGCCCATCACCGTTATCACCATTCCAAAAAGTGCAATGCGTTGCTGACTTAAGCTGTGCATTAGTTGTCTTTAAAAATATTTGGGGAATTTTTTTATATTAAGTTAAAGAAATATTAAAACAAATTAGTAACGGAAACTAAATTTTATGTTGACTTTCATAAATTTTTCATGAAAAGTTTATGTTGCTCTCTTCTGAACAAGAAAATCTTTTGTACATCGGAGCATATACAAATAGTTCAAAAGTATCATTGAACATAACTATCAATTTATCTAATATTTTTTCAATATTAATGCAATACATATTATGATGTTATTAGATTTTAAAGGGAAAAAACATCGACATCAACACCCTTGTGATTCTATGAAAATGATTACGTAGGTTTTTATGTTTTCAACAATATATACATTGAGACCCCCACCATTACTTTTTTTTTCCATTTATTTTCGATGAAAAATTTTCTTTGAAGGTGTCACTGCAATTTTATCCTTTGATTACGAACTCAAAAACTGACACTGGACTAAGGGCCTTTTTGCAATTGCTGTTGAGATATTTAAAAGTTATTTTAGGAAGTTAAAATCTAATTCAAATGTTTGGTAAACTTTTTAAAAATCACTTTCGGTAAAATTACTTCATCGGTATCTAATTTTAAAAAGAAGAAAGGAATAGCATTTCAATTTTTGATTTTCACAAAGGTTGGGTTATTTACATTTTAAGTATTACTTTGAAAACTCTATTACTCCGCATACTCATATACTAATTATAAAAAATTATGTTTTACTTTATACACTCTCTAAGATTTTAAAAATAACCTTACTTAAAATATTTAAGTTAATTAAATTTATTTACTTAATACACTAATAAAACTATTAAGCACATTAATTTTAAGAGATTTAACATATACTTACAATAATATAATTAAGTCAAGTTATAGACAAATTATTTGACATCATTTTAATTATTAATTTCTTTGATATTCAATTATGCACCTAAAATATTTTGCAATGAGAACATAATAATTAAAAATATTCCTTAAATACTACCCAAAAAAAAAAAAAAGAAAAAGAACGAGAAGAAGAAGATAAGAGATTAAGAAGATGAAGACGGAAGGCTAAAGCCCCCCAAAAAAAAAGTTCTTTTACAATATTTTTGTTTCATTTTTTTAAAATATAAGTATCATACATACTTTGCAGTCAAAATTTTTCTCAAAATTGATTTCTTCATTGTTCATCTAAAGATTAATTAAGATATCGGTTATAATAGTTCTAGAGTTTAAGGTATGAGAATTGTAAATTGAATAATGAGTATGCTATATGGGTGTTTAAAGTAATTATATAATATGTGATTTATAATAAATTGTCCTTAAAAATAATTTAAATGATGGGTGTTTATGTAATACATATTTTTATTAAAATTAAAGTATTTAGAGTAATTTTTAGAATCCAAATAGTCCCATGCTTTGGACAATCAATTTTACAATTAATGCCACAAAGGTTAAAAGAATTAATTTTATTCTTAATTAGCTTCGAGAAAGGAATGTTCAGATTAATTCCATTCATTAATTAATCCATCATATCCATGAATTTGCGGTAATTCAATGCTTTGTATAATTTGTAGCATCTCAAAGTAATTTATTTTCAATAATGCTATGATAAATTAGTTGGGACTTGGGATACTGAAATTTTCATTACAATTGATGTGTCACCAATTATTTATTACCACGCGCACGATATTAATTAATTGATTTTATTTTTACGAATAAAGCTAATCAATTATTGTAATTTTTATTACAATTTATAGTATATTAATTAAAATACAAATTGAGCAGCTAGAGCATTACTCGTTTCTTTTTTTTTTTCACCTTGACTAACTTATCATTGCCTAAAATTCTATCGTTCACTTTTGATAGCATTTTTTAAATGCAACTAGTGGCACGTACAGCCAGGCCTCTAAAAATTCCTCTTACGCACCGTAAGTTTTAGAAAAATCATCACAAACCCTAACAAAATAAATAATTTTCATATTGGTACCTAGCAAAATATCTTAAAATCTCTAAAAATAAAATAAATAATATTCATAGTGAAATATTAACAAGGCTACCCAAGAGGGGGGGTGAATTGGGTTTTTTAAAAATTAAGCAAATAAATCCACACAATAATTAAAACTAATGTCTTAATAAAATTAAAAACAATAAATTTAATAATGCTCGAAGTTAAAAAGATAAGGGAAGAGAGATCAAACACGTGATTTTTACGTGGTTCGGCCAACCGTGCTTACGTCCACGCCTCAAAGCTCACCGGGCTTGAGGATTCCACTAAGCAAGCCTTCAAGGCTTCAACAACACTTACAATTGACTTCAAAAGTGTCAATGAACCTTTACAACAAGAGATTATCCCCAATCTCCTAACCCAAGTGTATCCCAACACTTACAATCACTCAAAAATAAAGATTTAAAATCAACCAATCTCTCATACAATCTATATGATTACAATTGAAATCCCAAAGTGTGAGTCAATGAAATAAAACAAGTTTAAAGCTTAAGAGATTGTTTTCTCAGTAGCAAGCTCAAAGATAATTGTTTGATCACTTATGATTTGAATTTGGTTGAGTTATTTTATACTTTGAGTTGAAAACTAGCCGTTTGTTGACTTTCTGAGAATAATCGGATCGCTGTTTGCTGCTATCGGTTAACCGTTTTGACTTGTCAACTAGCCGTTATGCTTAGATTTTAAACAAACGGTTTACCGTTTACATTTATCGGATCGCCGTTTGCTTCCAAAGACCTGCAAAACAAAACTTAGCTTTCAAGTTTTGCTAAACGGCTCAAGGTTAAAACTTTCTCCTTTCTGTAAATTATCGGTTAGCCGTTTTCAAATAAACGGTTCACCATTAATTTCCAGAATGATCTCAGATAAACGGTGCAGGATTAAAAAGATAGTTTTTTCTCTCTAAATTATCGGTTTACCGTTTTCTAATAAACGGTTCACCGTTAATTTTTCAGAATCTAGAATCTTTCCAACTTAAGTTAACAACCATTAAGCTTTATTTAAACATATCTATGGCTTTAAGAAATTCATTTCAATAGCCTCAAAATTTTAATCAAGAGTATATAAGTTTTGTTATCATCAAAATCAATATAATAAGATTAACATATAATAATCTTTATGTATGTAACCATTCTCAGGTGTGGGCTTTTATTTTTTAATACAGACACACTATTAAACTATATGGCTTAATAGAGTTAATATTGAATATCTTTCCCCGGCAACAGCGCTAAAAACTTGACACGACTTAAAAGTGACTTCTAACTCCCAAGTATAAGAGTGTCTTGTTGTATTATAGCTCGGTGAGTCTGAGATCGATCTATAGAGAAAAGATTTAATTTTTTTATTTAATTTTTTTTCTAAAATGAAAATAAAACTTGAATATATGAAACTTAATTCCCTTCTAGGACTTCCACAGTCTTAGACAAGGCGTTAAAGATGACCTGTTCTTCTAGTATGACAAAAAGCAATTCCCATAAGTTGACAATATATAAATGCTCGAGTGTTCTTTATTAAAATAGCATGATTGGACATAATTAATATAATGGAAATCAAATTACTATGATGAAGTTTGCTCGATTAGCATTATTTGACCTTTGTATAATCTAACTTGAGACAATCAATATTTATATTGGTTTCGTCTCTTTGATCATTACACTGATATATGCTTTTATAAACTCCCTTCACCTACTGATTTCATGAAACACAACTATTACACACAACGCAACTCTACAGAAAATTAACCAAAACCAAATGAAATTTCGAGGCTGTATTTAGCTATTGATCAAAGGAAAAGAAGAAACAAATGAATTTTTAATGGGCACTGCAATACGTATATGAATTTGTTAAGAGTTCTTTATCATAGATAAAATCCAATTAAGCGTCCTTCGTATTTTCTCTTTGAATTAGTCCTAAAAATATAGACCATGAATTTGTTATGAGATTTATTGGAGTGGATTGTTGTTTTTGTGATTATCAAATAATATATTTGAGAGTTTTTTTTTTGTTTATAAAAGGAAAGGGGGGTGGGCAAGCCCAAATCAATTTTTGCCCCCCTCCCCACCCCAAAGCTCGAACTCAAGTCCACACAAGTGAGGGGCGACAGATTGCACTGCCAATCAATTCGGCTACGCCCTTGGGGGCAATAATATATTTGAGAGTTATTTATATTTGTATATATAAAATTGAAATTATTTTAATTGTGTACAAGAGTTTGAGGGTCATTGGGAGGATTTGCTCATTAATTGTGTACGCGTAACCTAATCTAATTCTAAATCAAGATTATCATCATCCGAAATTCCGAATTTTGCATACAAGACATTATGAATCAACAATTCAAAAAATATATATAAGAATTTAAACCAAGTAAAGGATAGCCGTTAGGTAGAATTTCACATGAAGAACAAGACTAAGAAAATTTAAGGTGACTTGCATTTATAATCAGCAAACGCAGGGTATGAGAAAGAGAAGAACATTCAGGAATCACCAGGCAGGATGATCAAGGAGGCAGTAAGGAAGCATTTATTTTGGCCAAATAAAAATTGCAGATCTTTTAATGCTAAGATTATTAATCAAACCATTATTGGGATACTGGTTTGGTGATTGTTGAATTAATGACCCTGAACTTCTTCCATGGGTGAACGGAAATTATAACATAAGTGTTTTCATGCTCAATAAGGCATGTAAAAGAGGTAGCTGGTATTGACAGTTGGCAACCATGAAAATTATGTTATAGTAGCAGTGTTACGTACTTGCTTCGTTTTCATTACGAGTATATATAATACGGATCGTAAATACCATACAGCTGTATCATGAGCCGAACATTAATTTTGCTACGTTAGGCACCCTTGTGATATTTTATAAAATCGTAGAAGTGGGGGTTCGATTAAAGGAGAATTTGAATGATTTATTTAATTATAAATTCTTCGGATTATATATGTTTCAGTCGAAAACAGGGGAGCTCCTTGAATTGGCTTTACTTCCCATTTTGTACAATTTTAAAAAACAGGGGCTGTTATGCCTTCGCAACTCTGGTTAATTTCAAATTTTGGAATGTGATGCACTGAAATCCAATTCATCCCTTAAGGAATTTGGCCGGATTGATTGTTTTAAATTATTCAGATTATTTTAGTCAAACTCAAAACAAGGGACTTCTATGCGTCTGTGTCATCACTATTAATATTTTTATTTCTTAACACAATTTATCAGTTATTGGATATTTGGACTCAGCAACTTTAAAAAAAACTGTTATAATAATGTAGGAAGCTCTTTAGGCACAACATCAAAAAATTTTGAGATTAGTCCTTAAAAGAGTTTGGGCACAGACAAAAAGTAACTGAAACGAAGGTTGTGTCCAAGCAAGTCCAGCCATTATTCTGAGAAATTTTGGTTATTGCGTCTAAAGGGCTTCATATAAATTACACGGGATCTTTATAATTATTAGCACATTAATATGACTGTTAGAAAGTAATAGAGAGATGGATTTTTTTATTTTGAAATAAACAAAGCTGATTGACGAATATTATCAAAATGGTGGGGCTATTTGTAGTCTAAAATTTACTTCAAAAACTTTATTATTACGTGCACCAGCTAATAGATTTTAAAACATCACTTTTTACTTTGAACACTTTTGCAAACACCAAAATACTCCTCAATAACTTTCTTTCTATTATCTTGGTTTCTCTTAGTACGCCCATGAAAGTATTTTCACACCAAGATTAACTACCCTTGCTCTCCTTACTTGTTAATAATGTCATTTTTCTAAGTTTTTTTTCCCCCAAAACTGTCCAACATTTGAAATTTATGTTCATTAAAATTCCAAAAAAAAAATTGGGTGGTTGAGATTGCTTCTACATATCCGCAGAACATTATTTGTGTACATACACTTATTTGTGCATCTTCGACACCTGTATCAGATTGTTTTTCTGCTGTTGTTAGTTCCCCCCGGACCCCCTTGGCAGAGAAGTGGAAAAAGCATTAACGCTTTATATGGAATAGATATATGTTGAACAAAAATTGAAATCAAGTCAAAGAAATTAAAATCATATGTATATCTAGGCGCAGTTTCAGTAGTTATGAATGCACTTTATTTACCGAATTATCTAGGTTAAATAATAATAAAATTCAAAATTTGTATTTATTAGATGAGATTTCCCATCTCCCAAAATTTTGTTTAAAGAAAAAAATCAATCTCGCATAAAAGAAAACAAATCGCAGGACCGCAGCAGAGATCCTAGAGTGAGAGAGGAAACTCTATTTATAGTAACTTCAACTACTAAAAGAGGAGTAAAAATAAAAAAATAAAAGAAAGCAGAACGTGTGGTAGTGTGCTGCCGCAATTGCAGAAGCGGATTATACCATTATTACTGCAATTTTCTACGTTTGCAATTTCCCACAAGTGCATATCACCAACATCTTGGTCCACCCATGTCCAGATTGTGAAGGAGACAATAACAAGCGTGTGAAGCTTGCAAAATTATTGATGGTGGTGGGGGCTGGTTTTATTTATACTTTGGTGGAATAAAGTGACGCTTGCTAAATTACTAGTGATTGGAATGTTTTCTTTTTTTCCCCTTTCATCTTCAGTTTAGAGTGATTTCAATTGTGTCTATTTGTTAGATAACAAATTAGACGAATGAAGTAAAATATTTGTAAAAAGAAACGTTTTAGGAGTTTTTTTTTTAAAAAAAAAAAGGACAGAGAGAAGCGTTTTGATTTAACTTGGTTTATGAGTTGAAGATTTGTGAAGTGAAGGTTCTAGGCAATAAACACTGGATTAACTGCTTGACCTATGAATATCTAATGGAATTTCGTAGCAAGTGGTGGTAATTGGTGAATTGCTAAATTATTAACGGGTGGTGGGCTCTGTTTTTATTTTATTAGCTGCAAGGAACAACAAGTGGGAAAACTTACCACATTTTACGTCGTATTTGGCTTGACCTGACACTTACTAAGCTTTTTCATTTTGTATGCCAAGTGGTGGTGATGGGTGAATTGCCAAATTATTAGTCATTGGTCAATAAAGTATAAACGCGTGATTTCTATTAAGCTTGCTCGACTAGACCCTTCACAATCACAAACTCATTCTGCTTAATTATCCTTTTTCTCACCTGTTCAATTTTCTCTTTCTGCTTTTCAAAACTCATCACCTGTTCAATAAAGTATACACCATCATCAAATCCCACAACAACAAAAACGGAAAATCAAAAGAGAAAACAATATCCCGCAACAAAGCCAATAACATATCAAAAACAAAAAGCATAATATTTCTCTGATTACGTTTTAGCTTTAGTGGCCTTAATATCTTCACCAGAAGAATTACCAGCTGCCTCATCAGCAACAACGTTATTATGTTCTTTTCATGGCGTTGTACAGTAAAGTAGTTTTCGATTGCTAATTAAACACATAAGGGTTGGACTGCATCACAAAATTATTTTAAATTAATGCACTATAGGAAAGTTCTTGAATTAATTCTTTCTATGCCATCAATATTAATATTTATAAATACAATTTATCAGTTATTGAATATTTGAATTCATCAAAACTGTTATAATTCCAATAGATCTTCGTATTAACACATTAATACGACACAAGAGGAATATCCTTGCTATACCATGATTCCCAGAAATCTAGCCCATGCAGCAATTCACAATGTGCACACTATGCTATTAAAGTTTGTGGTCAGGAGTTCAATATGGATCTCGAGGACACGACTGATGCGTACTTGGAAGCTCAAACAGCTTGCTTCCTATATCTTACTTCAAGCACATAATACAAATAAAAGAAAGAGACAAATATTGGAATTGATAGAATGAGAGAAAGAAAGAGACCCTTGATTTTCCAGTGAACTTGTCATGCAGAATTCGAATAGAGGAAAACCCACCAACATCACTGAAGAATCGGCACAAACATTGTAACCATCACAGTTATGTCTGGGACCTGCTTATCCAGCAGAGAACAAACAGGCAAAATGAAATCTTTCCAAACATCTATGAACTCTGAACAGGGAAGCAAGGGAGAGTTTGTCTACTTGCCTTGAGGTTAATATTTGATAAAAATGAAGTGCACTCATCTGTGAATCCTTTGGCTCTTCCAGGGACAGCATCTTTGATCGGCTGTTCCTTTGGCTACCCCTCAACCTTCTGTTTGGTTTCTCTCCCTTCATTTTCTTCAGCTAAGTTCAGCACTTGTCCCTTTTCCTTCTCACGCACTTTGTTGGGTTTGTGGGGTGTATTTTTCTGCTGCTAAGCAGGAGACTGTTCATAACTTATGTTCGAATCTAGTTTTCTCTTCTCACGACCAGTTTTTTTAACAGAATGCTCTTTCTGATCTGCTGATTCAGGAAGAGATTTGGATTCTTGCTGGGACCTGAATAGCTGCAGTTCTTCTAGATGAGGTGTAACCTAAGAAAGATAGCGGAATATTTAAAATAGCAAGCTAAACCAAGATGAGCGCACATGACACACAAATTACTAGACATCATTTGAAGACTACAGTAGATTGGGTAAATTTCACTCAAAAAGGTGATCAACTCTAATCATTATTCAACAAGCGTAGTATATTCTCACTCCAATTCCAGTAGGATTCAATGAGAAAGATACTTGCAATGTAAAAACTAACAACAACAATGTGGATAACATGTAATTCTTGATATCATTATCTTAAAAAGTGCAATATATATTTCTATATATCTGGGTTCCTAAAAGCAGTTGAAACGCATCAAAAACATCACTCCAACAAATAATAGATGCAAAATTGGCATTTAAATATAGAAGTGGAAACTGCAGCAAGAGCACATACCTTCTGCACAGAATGGTCAAAATCTTCAAGTGTACCATATTCCCGTTCAAATCGCAGCCAAGCGTGGCATGCGTCCTGAATGATTCTGTTTTTTAGGAAAGGAAGATATCAACTAATCCAAAATACAGTAAAGAGCAGTTTAACTAAATATGCATTGGAATCAGACATGACAGAACATTAACAGATACACATATCTAAAATAACATCTAATTATCAGAAATGCAGATGCAAGATTTCAGGTGTTTACAAATAAGACCAATTAAACAAACAAGATGGAAACAACAAGGAACATTGTTAAGCAGTTAATATTATTAAAGAAGCTGGACGAAAGAAATTTACCTCTGAACCTGTCCCTGTAAATCTTTAACTGTAGCATCTCTCGTAGAAGGATCTAGCTTCATTAATATGACCTAATTCAATTTCCATAGATATATAACTTTGTCAGGCTTCCAATGTTGTAACACTGCATTTAGAGAAGCACGAATTATCCAGAAATATATATAGATATAAAGAAATTCTGCTACGTATGCACTGGCAAAAATTAAAATTGGTGAACCTGATCTTAAGTAGCCTCTCCCAAACACCACGAGCTGAAACCGTATCTTTTCCCATGCTTTGTTCAAGACGTGCCCAATAAGCATACAAACACAGCAAACCATCAATATTCTTCATCTGTTCTAATAAGTAATCTGATGCACGCTGTAAGGAAGAAATGACACTGTTGTTAATGGACATTTACAACCTCCAAATCCCAGAAAGCTAACAAATTTAAGAGGTGTCATAAAGACAGACAGGTTATTTGTTTATAACCACAAACTTTGAAGACAGCTGTACATCCTGTACCAAGGTTAGACTATCAATAGTTGAACATCATGTGAACACTTAAATCCACAAATTCTTGAAGACATCTTCTCTATGTCAGAAAGCATCCCATAGGAATTTTGACTTTTTTGCCCTACCAACGATGATGGTAGCACCAGTCAGTTCTATCTCTGGCCAGGAACAAGCTATGTAGAAGTACCAATGCTTCAGTGCAGTGCCTTCTACTTGATATGTAACAAAATTTTGACAAGGAAACTTAAAACCTCAATTAAAAGCACCAGTGACAGGATCCCACAACATTGGACACAGATATAGCTGCTGGAAACCATTCAACAGAAACACAGAATTCCAATGGTATCTATGCCTGACACAATGTTATACCTGATGCTGGCATAAGACCAATATGCCACAATTGCGGGCCAAAGTACCTGATAGCCATATACAAAACAACACATGTCTTGAATCTTAAAAGTATCATCTAGCAACTAGCTCCATCCAGTAATCCACAATTGAGCGTTTCTTAGGTATGATTTGGAAAGCTTCAATTTCTTGATATTAAGGAGAAACCAATTTTAATATTGAATAGCAAGCAGTATAAGTTTACAAACCTGAAATGTTTCCCTTATCAATGAATAATCCAAGACGTCCTCAACTTCACCAGAGAATAAAATTCTCCGCCTCAAACCATCAATTCGAGTAAGGAATAGATCTAGGTACTGAAACAAAAAAGAACCAGTTAGCAAAAAAATACATGATGAATCAGAAGTAGATATATACCAAATCATACAGCTCAAGAAATGTACAGTAACACAAATTTATATGTTTACCTCCTCAAAGGTTGAAAAAGTACATAGTAGCAACTTCTCAAAGACCTGAAATCAGCAACAAAAAATTTGATGAAATAATAGGTGAATCCCAAATGTATGTAATTGGGGCAGAATGAAATTAAGATTTGAGTTTGCACAATTTATATTGCATTAATATAATTAGAACAATCTTTTATAAATTTAAAAAATACAAAGACGTTTGTAAAGAAAATAAGTACAGGATGTTTAAAAAGCCCATTTATTAAAATGCTATGAAAGCATAAAAGGAGCAGGAGCACCAAGAAAACACTTTTTGAAGCATTCCAACAACCACCATGGTCTTTAATATGCATTAATTTATCTGCACAGGTGTAGTTGCCCCTAATCTCTCTGATTCATGTTTGCTTCTGTACAGATGTGTAAATGCTAAAGCAAAAATTACTCTTCAAGGGAAGTATATTGCAATTTCAGGGGAAGGGAAAAACAAAAAACACTAGGGAATGCTTCTCCTCAGTTACTTCCACAATCAAGTGCTTGCCAAGAAATTTTCCTAGGAAGCTGATTATTTCTTTAACTTCAAACAGTCAAAATTAATTGCATTCAGGAAAATAGATTAAGCTCAGAATGAACGGTAACAATTAAACCTATAGTGGATATCTCCTGCTCAGAAGCACAGCCACGTTCCAGAGAAAGCAAAGATCGTACCCAAAGTTCTCCTACCCAGGGACAATTTTTTGTAGCCCTGGAATAAACATCTCTCACAACATTACCTACCTGAAGAGAGTGGATTAGTATACAAATAGCTGCAACAGAAGATTTAAAATAGAAAATTGAAGGATAAACCTTTAATGTTTTGTCAAGATAACAAGTATAATCAAGCCACAGATCACTTGATACAGGAAAGTCGGTAATAGCACATTCATAAAGAAGTTGAACTCGACCAGGATCTCCAGAAGATTGCTCATACTTCAAGTATATCTACAAAAATAACAGATTAATATAACAATATTAGACTTGAAAGCACAAAATAGAAAAAGGAGAAGGAAGATAATGACACTGTATGTTCCCCCCTCCCCAACAGTTAAAAGAGCAGACATTAATTATTTATTACTTATTATTATTACTATTATTTGCTAAGAAATAATAGATGATATTTAAAGTGCAGATATTAAGTGTGAGACACACAAAAACAAAATACTAATTCCATAAGAAGAAATCCCCCCAAAAAAAAATTGAAATTAATAAATTTTTTACAGCTAGATTTCACTTATTATAAAAAGCTATCAAATGATGATAGTAAAGTCATCTACCATGTATTGTTGAAATTTCTCTGAGTCAGATAAATCCTGCCTAGAAATCTGCTCTTCAAGATGAGCTTGTGCATTACACATCTCCAATGCCTTTTGGTCTGCTGAGGCACCATTAGAAGAAATCCCGTCTAGATTACTAGATTCAACATCAAGAACAGCCCCCTGTTCGACCTCCCAAGACTTGTAGGCAAGAAGAGTTGTACTTGAATTAGCAAGGGGAACAGACAACTGGCGATGAAATATACCTTGAATCCGCTGAATCTGTTTTTCATTTTCCTGCAAAACAAGCAGCAAGGGTGTTGGAATGCTTCTCATGAGCCAGGGTTGCACCCCCTTTCCCCCCCCCCAAAAAAAAAAAATTACCCTTCCCTTTTCTTTCTTTAGATGGGAATAGACTCATTATTTAACCCAAAAAAAAAAAGTAAAATAAATTGAAATATCTCACCTTCAAGTTAGTCTCATGAATCCTACAAAATATAGCTAGCTCAAATTCTCTGTACAATTCCCATATTTTACTGCCTTCTGAAACATGCAGACCAGCAGCAGTAATAGCCCTCTCAAACAGATTCCTTGCCTTTGAAATGCCATCGGGTAAACATTTGCGTATAGATGGATCATATTCTTGCACAAATTTCAAATAATCACAACAAAGAGGGACAGCCTGCATCAGAAAAAAGTGTATTCAGCTGCCTTCACTTTCTATGAACTACTATGATGAAAATCTCCAGATATGAAATTAACAACTTCTTCTGTAATTCTTATTGCCATCATCAAGGACTTTATTTACGACAAAGGAGACGGAAACAGATGATATAACAATTGAACTTTCATATAACCGAAAATGCTGCTCTTCAGCCACTGTAAAATTATTTCTTTGGTTGAAAATGATTCAGATACTAAAATTTATGTATCTACCAAGAAGATTTTTTTTCCCTCTTTTGTGCATCATGAACTGTTAGCACCTCTTGGTAATAAAATAAAAAAGTGAATCAAGCTTACGACTAGCACGGTTTACTACAATGCTTCAATTTCATAAAATATTTCTCCAAAAAAAAAAAAAGAATCATAAACTCATGCATAGTGTTAATTCGAATTCTGTAGGCATAAAGAGAACAAACCAGATAATCAGAAACTCCTCTTTCGTAAAGCTTCTCAACTCACAAAAGAGCCTCAGGTCTACAAATTAAAGCCAAGTATCAGCAAGAAACCGATTATTTAATTATCAATGTATACATTAAGCTTTAGGTCACAGCTATGTAAAACCCAAAAAAGTATGAAATCTTAACAATTAGCAGAGGCCAACAGAAACAACATCAGACATTGTGATTGATTATCTTCCTCAACTAACTCAGCAATCAAATGTCTAATTCTATAAACATATAAGCTATTTCTTCTTCCCATCAATTAAAACCCAAAGAAGAGAAGTCCCACCATAAGTATCTCCTTCTTCAGAGTAGTTCCTTTTTTCTTTCTTTAATACCTTTTAAGCAGGTTTTGTTCCTTTTTACATTAGCAAATAACTAACACAAACATCTATATCTCTAAGCAAAAATACATTTGTTCAAAAAATCAAAAACCACTGCAAAAGGAAATCACAGATACACAGTTGAAATAGAGGCTTCATCTCTCGCCCATTCTTGCCACATAGCAGGAGTCAATGGAAATTTCTCATTCATGGCTTCCCTAGCTTGTCTCAACTTCTCTTTCAGTGACTGTTTCTCTCTCTCAGGACTAATGGTTTTTTAATTTATGCTTTTTTTTTTACGAGAAAATGATAAATGTCCGGAATCTGGAGTGGAAAAGTTTTGTTTATATCCCTCGATTTTGATTAAAAATACAAATAAATTCATTTATTTTTGGTCAAATTAATGAACGTATCAGTGTGTCATTGCGACAACAATCACTCTGATTTTCCCCTTTGCTCCCCCCAGCCGCCGCCCCCCCCACCCCCGCGGCGCCGCGGGGCCCCATTTATTATGTGCCCATTGAATAACGGAGTAAAGTAGAAGAAAAATTAATCACTCATGATTTCTTTTTTTTTTTTAACGATTTGAACATTATTTTTGTTAAAATTGGGTTGTGCATCAACATAAAATAAGGCTTCAATTTAGGAGTATTTATTTATAGATGAGTCTATGTGAACGTATAATTTTACTTGTAAAACCCATAAATTCATTAAAATTTTTATTTCAAAATTCTCCCTAACCAAAATTATACTTAAGGACAATAATTAATCAAATGCGATGAACATCCAATTCTGTGTATACTGGTCCATAGTCTAAATCAATTGTCATGAAATTCATTATTTGATTTAGGTGAAATTGCAATTATGTATTCTTTATAATCCAAAACTCACCACTTCAAACCTAATTTGGTTTCTAGTTGTCTTAGAAACATATCCAAAGTTTTTCTTTTAAAACACAAGAATGTCGTTTGTTTTATTTTATTTTATTTTTTAAAGTGAAAACAAGTATATCAAGTTTCAATCAAATCTTAATTATTGGAAGTTCACAGTCTTTTATTTACATACATTGCCAATGAAGCTTTTTCCAAACCAAGAATATCATATAGAAAGCAAACAAATAATTTGTTAATGATTTTTTTAATCTCTATATTCTTATATTGAAATTCTAACGAGTGAATGAACAGTGGTAAAAATATTGTGGATTCAAATAAAAATTGTGAATGTTGAAGAAAATTTACAAATTGGCAAAAGATATATAACCCTTATTTTTTTTAATTAAATTTCATTTGTTTTAATAGTAAATTTAATTTTAATTTACAATTACTATTATGTCTCTATAATAAATAAATTACTACATTGACCTATGGCATGTCATCGAAGATATGTAATCATGTTTAATGAAATCAACAACTTTTTATTTAAAACTTAAAATTGAGATATAATTACTTTTTACCCAAATTATTCACTTTAAATTATGAATACATCTTTCTCAATGATAAGATGATAAAAAATGATGAATAATAGGTAAAATTAAAATCAAATTTATTTTCTTCTCAGGCAAATTGGGTAAAATGAGATATTAAATAGGCTTATAAATGAATGAAAGGCAATTGAGCGAATGGAAAGTAAAATTGGGGCTCATTGTCTTAAGTCAATGTATTTGTTTATTTATTATAGGGATATAATAATAATTATAAATTAAAAATAAAGTTACTGTTAAAATAAAAATATTTTACTGACAAAAAGAGGTTATATGCCTTGTTTGAAATGTTAAAAAGTTTTATATTCCTTTTCTCAAACATTTAGGTGCTCGTTGTCCTTTTCTCTTGCTTAATTTATTTCTAGATTTGTTGGACCCTTCGCAATGACAAACTCAATGTGCTAACTCACTTTCTCATTTGCAGTAATTTCCATAAACTCACAATTTGATTTCTTTCTTTGCCCAAAAAAATTAAAAAAAGAAAAAGAAAAAATTTCAATCATCTAAGAGCAATCCTTACGACATCCAATGGCTTTAGCGGGGATTGGATTGCTTGATCAAATGGCCATGAATGAAGGGATGTCATGAAAAATAACAATCCAAATGAAAAAGTAAAATATGCCTGTAAATAGAGGTCATGTTTAAGTCATTTACATATGAATAAAATGATACTACACTACTCTTTTCTTAGCCTATTTCTTAAAATGAATTTTCAATACTATAAAATTATAAAATAATAACCCATATGTTGTGACGGTTCCTTTTAAAAATTGTCATTAAATATATTTAATGACGGTTATTATGTAATAGGTCATAAAATCTAAAACATATAATAATAGTTGTATTATATAACGGTCATTAAATGTTAAGTAAAAATACATTATTAATTTTAATAATAATTTATTATAAAAACCGTCATTAAAAATAAATAAGAAATAATGACCCTTTTTACATATAACAATCATTATATGTATAATTATAATACACTTTTAATTTTAATGACCGTTATTAAATAAACCGGTCATTGTATATCCAAAATTTTAATGACCGTTGTTAAATAAACCGGTCATTGTATATCCAAAATTTTAATGACTGTTGTGAAATAACTGTCATTAAAAATAGAATAAAAAATATAAAAGGAAAAAGAATGAAGCAGATCAGCAATCGCACAATCCCTAACCACTAACACATAGAGTCAGGTCTCCTTCTCCTCTCCTTCAATCTTCACAATCCCAAGCTGATGACAATTCTTCGTTGCCCACCCCAACCCTAAACTTTGTCTCTTGATTTTTGCTTTTCAAATTTCGTTATAAGCCACTAATTCTCTGTATTTTTCAAAACTATAGTCTCCTCCACTACAATAGCCCAAAAAAAATTGGCTGTTAAAAAGCTTAAAACTGCCATAACTACTCTTTAATTCGAATCCTTTCACTTTGACGATTCTAGGTCAATATCACAGTCCCCATCTAAACCCATTGCTAATCAAAATTCCACTGCCACAAGCCATGAAGAAGCCTAAAAACTATAAAATCCAGGTTGAAATAAGTGTCAAAATGCCCGAAGAGACGAAGAAGGCTGTGAAAGACTTGAAATGAACTAAAACGACGGGTCTGGGTACAGATCTGGATAATAACGATAAGAAAATGAAGTTTTTTTAATTGGCAATAGAGTGAGGATGATGAAATCGTTGTGTTGCAGCTCAGTTTCTCACAGGTCCATTTATTCTTAAAGAATTTTGCTTTAAGTTATATTCTCATTATTATTATTATTATTATTATTAATTTTTGCTTAATTAATGTGAATTGTTGAGTGCAGGTCAGGTGTTTGACAAGATTCCCAAATTGGTAAATAGTTTATATAGCTATATTTAGTTGAGGAAAGATAAATAGTTTATACTTTATTTAAAATATTGTGTAAATGGAAGTAGTGGAGATTCTGGTTTAGCAGTTAGATGTTTCTCATATTTTATTATAGTAGTGGAAGGTATTTGTGTTTCTACTAGTATAATATTTTTAAACAAATAAAGAATTTTAATTTCAATTTAAGGTTTAGAAATGAGGATAGGTGCTCAAGTTTAAAATTTGTTTAGAGATCATTTGTTATGATAGCACTTGCTTGGACGTTTATCCTACTGAAAGTCTAAATTTATTCTTAATATTACTGGTTTGTTGATCATGTGCATCTACGCAGTTATGACACATACTAATTTTTTCTTTTAAAAGCTATTATTTTTTTTAATTGACAAGCGATAAAACTTTTTCAATTTGTTTTCTAAGCTAAGGAAGTGAACCTCAAATAAATTGATTTGACAGTAAGATTTTTTCCATGCCATGTTTGCTCTATTTAAAGGCCTCAAATGCCTATGTATCCATTGGCTTGACTTTAATTTTTTGGCAAGTATTATCCTTTGTTATATTTTTGGTAGTAAAGATTAAGTTCATATTTTAGGACTGTTTCATTTATTCTATTCATATTTATTATAATAATATTTTAGTTGGAATCTAAGTCTCTTTCTTGGATATCATTCTAACTATTCTTCTTGAGTTCTTTTAAGTAGTAATGATTTTCGAACGGGCTCTTAAAATGTTGAAATACTTTATTACCAAACTTCATTGTATTTGGAGATTCAAGGGATTAATTTGTATATATGTTTTTCAGCTGAATTAAGTAGAGCAAACATTTTATCAATGGGTTGATTTCTTGAGTTACTAGTTCAACTAAGCAAAAAAAATTGTCTTTCTGCACTTCTAACGCTTCCTCCATTTAAAATAATAAAAAAAAAATTATTGAAGCTTTTGGAAGTGATTTGTTCATTTTGTTGTGCACTTATGCAGATAGATTTACTTTTGGTGCTTAGCTCCCCTGCCTCATTTTTTTTTCCAGCTTAAATTACAATATTTTGTTTGCTGTGCAACAACACAAGAGGCTATTTTGCTACTATTTATGCAGAAACACAGCACCTGGAAGTGTCCAAGTGCTGTTTATCTGCTATTATGCAGTAAAACTGAGCCTGCAAACTTCCAAGTGCTATTTTTACTTCTGTTTATGCAGAGACAAAACACTTGGGAGCATCTAAGGGATATTTTACTACTGTTTTGTAATTAAAATTGCATTTAAAAATTTTCGGTGCTGTTTTGCTGAAATTTTGCTACTAATAGTGTACTTGAGAAATTTCAGGTGTTGTTTAGATGTTGTTTTGAACCTTCTTTAGTTCTTTGTCCTTATGTCTGTACTTAATCTTTTCTCCCCTAGTAATAAGCAGGTACAATTTTTGTAAGGTAATATCCAAGCATGCTGTTAATTCTTTGGTTAAAAGGTAGTATTATGAACTTTGGGCCTTACTTTTGTAGTTTGAAGCTACATAATTACTATATTTCTCTTTTTTAGTTTTACAGAACTGAAAGTTACACTCAAGGAGAGATCAATAAAGTTAAATGTGAGTGGCATACGTATATAATGCAGTAACTTGTTACAACGTGAACACATGGTTTGATAAATTTGAGGTTAGTCTATTAATTAATAGTGATTTAGTACTTTAAAGTCTTGTTTTACACTTAAGTGGCTAAAATGATTTAACTTTTATGACTTATAATATATGAGCTTATCTTAATTTCTCTTTATTCTTTGTAAGAATGATGTAGATTGCTAATGGCGGTGAGATTCATTTGCAATTGAAGAGTTGATGTGAAATTAGATGTACTCACGTGCCAATCTTGTTGGTTGCTAGTAGATTCATTACTAGATATTAAAGAGTTGTGAGAAATTTGATGTAAAAGCTAACTAGTATTTTGTTGAAGTTTAATGATTGTTAGAGCCTATTTTGTATGTGAAACATTTTTATCCTTTTGTATATGAAACATTTGTGAAAAAATAATTGTAAAGAATTTAATAGGAAATTAGAATTAAAATAGGTGCTTGAAATGGTCTTAAAATTGCCATATTTATTTTTTTTAATAATCAATGGCAAAGGTGAAGTTTATTAGAAAAAAAACTGTCATTAAATGTAGTGTCCAGCAACAGAGATGAAATTTTCTTAAAAAACTATCATTAAATGTTGTTTCAACATTTAATGACAGTTTTTACAATAAACCGTCATTAAAATGAGACATTTAATGCCGGTTATTTAAATAACCGTCGTTAAAGACATACATTTGATGATGGTTATTTAAAAAACTGTCATTAAATATATCCATTTAATGTATTTAATGATGGTTCTTGGAATAAATTGTCATTAAAATGATACATTTAATGATGATTATATGAAATAACCATTATTAAATACATATCTTTAATGACGATTATATGAAATAACCATCATAAAAACATAAATAATTATTATAAATAATGACAGTTTTAAAAAATAATCGTCATTAAAAATTTATATTTAATGACGGTTAATGAACAATCATAAAATGTGTATTCCTTTCAATGTCGGTGTCTAAGATGATGTTTTTAAAACCGTCATTTTATATCATTTAAAACTGTCATTGTTGATTAATTTTGTAGCAGTGGTTTATCTAATAACATCTATTTTTTTTATGCATCAAATATTCAATACATAATTTTTCTGCAGAAACAATATATTGAGTCTTGGCAAGCTTGCAACATTCAATAATTAATATTTGTAATGTGCCTTAAGATATATATTAATTTTCTATAGTTTACCTTTTTTTTTATTATCTTAAAGTTCTACTATTTTTACTACTATTCTCTATGTTTGTCATTTCCCACAAATATATATCCTCAACGTATTATTTATCACTTCTTAGAAATTTTGTAAATATCAATAATTAATATCATTATTTAATCATTTAGAAACACCTGAGTATGAATGATTAGTTTGTCTGTCAATTAAAAGTTAGACACACGTAAACATGTGAACTCTAATTAAATCTTGGCACTTGTAATATATATGAACCATATCTCAAAAAGTAAATTCTAACTTCTACTTCCATTTTTTAAATGCTAGGTAGAGATGTACTACATATCTATGCATGTACTGAATAGCAAGCAACACATCAAGATGGATTCTCTTTGCTGGACACTGATTATTTTTTTTTTTCCAATTATTCAATGATTCTCGGTCCACCCATATCCAGTTCGTCAAGCAGACAAGCACAAGCATTTGAAGCTTGCTAAATTATTGATGGTGGTGGGGGCCGTTTTTGTTTTCACATTAGAGTTATTTCAATTGTGTCTATTTGTTTGATAACATATTAATCGTGTTATTATTTTATTTTACATATAATAATAATAATAATAATAAGTCGAATTTATGTTAAGCTAAACCTTGTTTATAATTTATTTCGACAGGACATTAATATAACATAATGGTAGGAATTACCATTGTGATAATAAAAAATTGTAGTGTACTTTTTAACTCTTCGTTTTAGCATGGAAATTAATTGAATAAATAAAGTAATCATATGGTAAAGAGGGGGAGAGAGAAAGAAGCGTTTTGATTTAACTTGGTTTATGAGTTGAAGATTTCTAAAGAGAAGGTAGTAGATTTTAGATACATTGCATTTTCCTCTTTATTCAGCGTCTGGCCGGACACTTGATTAATACAGCTTGACCCTACAAATATCAACCTGTAATTTTATATTTATGGAATCTGGTAACAAGTAGTGGTGATTGGTGAATTGCTAAATTATGAATGGGTGGTGGCCTCTGCTTTCATTGTCAGTTTACTGGAATAAACAACAAGTGGAAGACTTGTTACATGCATTTTGCTTGACCCTTCACAGTTACTGTTCAATTTCTCATTTTGCTTTATCAAAACTCAAAATTCGGTTTCTTTCTTTGCAAAAAAGAAAAAAAAAACAAAAAAAAATGTCAGTAATCGGAGAGGCTATCCTTACGGCGTCCGTTGATTTACTGGTCAATAAGTTAGCTTCAGAGGGGATTCGGTTTTTTGCACGCCAAGAGCAAATCCAGGCCGACCTAAAGAAGTGGAAGGATATGTTGGTGATGATCAGGGCCGTGCTTGTTGATGCTGAGGAGAAGGAGATGACTGATCAGTCTGTGAAGTTGTGGCTTGGCGAGCTTCGGAACTTGGCTTTTGATGTTGAGGACTTGTTGGATGAGTTTCAAACTGAGGCTTTCCGGAGGAAGTTGCTGCTTGGAAATGGGGAACCAGCTGCTGCCCATGATCAACCCAGTAGCAGTCGTACAAGAACAAGTAAGTTTCGGAAGCTCATTCCTACTTGCTGCACCACTTTTACTCCACAATCGATTCAGTTTGATTACGCCATGATGTCCAAAATCAAAGAGATCAACGGCAGATTTCAACTTATTGAAAGACAGAAGGACTCGCTGGGTTTGCACATAAGTTCAGCTGGGAGGACCATAAATGACAGGCAATGGCGAGAGACAACATCTTTGGAGGATGCCAAAGTATATGGCAGAGAAACCGAAAAGGAGTATGTTGTTGAACGGCTGTTGAGGGATGATTTAAGCACCAATGGTGGATTCTCTGTTATACCTATTGTAGGTATGGGCGGGCTGGGCAAAACCACTCTTGCTCAGCTTGTCTACAATGATAAGCAAGTGCAAGATCATTTTGATCTCAAGGCATGGACTTGTGTCTCTGATGATTTCGATGTTATCAGGCTAACAAAAATAATCTTAATATCCATTGCAGCTGATCAGAAAGTGGATAATCTCAACTTGAATTTACTTCAAGAGAAACTGAATGAGCAACTGTCTGGAAAGAAATTTTTGCTTGTGTTAGATGATGTGTGGAACCGGAATCACGATGATTGGGTTCAACTCAGACGTCCATTTAAAGTTGGTGCAACGGGAAGTAAAATTATTGTCACCACTCGCAATCAAGAGGTTGCAGATTTCATGGGGACTGTTCCAGCTTATCAATTAAAAAAGTTGAGAGATGATGATTGTCTAGCTGTATTCGCTCAACATTCTTTGG